>VXBQ01010779.1:460639-542728 GCA_013400175.1 Phainopepla nitens
CTTTCAGTGAGGCCAAGTTCCTGCTCTGAGATATGAAGCGCATTGATGGGAAGCTCTCTGTCACCCAGACTATATAAATGATGTAGGGCTTTTCTGTTTAGCTAAATTTACAGTATCTACTAAAACACAAAGCAGCAATAACTTATTACAGCATTTAATTTCTACTGAAAAATATTCCTCGACTCTTTAAAAATCCTTCATATAAAAAAAAGGAGGAATAAACCCTCACAATATTGAAAGATAAAGCTGAGCTTAAATGGAAGGTGATTATGCAGGTGATTACACCTGTGTACCTCCCTACAGTTTCATGCATCCAGACTTTGTAAATAAAAGGTTTAACTTGACGGCTCTTGGGTAGAAAACTTTTTTTAAAAGTTTCCATTTAATGGTGTACTGAAAACTCAGACAAGAAATATTTTAGTGAAATCTTTTATCCCTGAGGACTCAGCTTCACTTGCTTCTCCACTTCTCTCCTCTTTCCCACTTGCTCTTCCCTCATTAAAAAAATGCAAGAATAATAAAGAGTTATCCTCATATGGCATGTAAATTATTTGAGTAATTTCGACTACTGGACTCCATACTAGATCTACCAGTATGACAAGAAACAGGCACAAACACTCTCAGCCTGAGTCCCTCACAGCTGCCTGGCTACCCCCCAGTAACATTCATTTTTTACTGTCCTATAGTCTCAGAAATATTCCCTATGAACATGCTCTTGTCCCCTGCTTTGAGCTGCTGCACACAGGTCAAACACTGTCAAGCAGAGGAGCTGACATGGTAGCTCCCAAACCAAATGCTTTTATTGTCTGAGAGCAGCAGTGTGAGGACTACTACCAGTTTTGGTGAGCACTAGGAAAGTGCTCTCATCTCTCTAGATGATGATATTGTACCTGACATTAGGATCCCAAGAATTTCCCAAACCAGCCTCCCTTTTATTCATGAGACCTTACCTGGAACACAAACGGGAATTGTGCAGTCAGTTCTTGTTCACACTGGAAGCAGAGCAAACAACTCCTCATTTTCCAGTGTAACTTCATGAAGGATCTTTGGCACTGCATTTTCCTTCCTTCCTTGCATGGCAGAACCTGAAAGGAGGCAGCATTCAATAAAAAAAAAAATCATCAAAAGAACTTGTAACACTGCTATCTTTATTTCCTTGTCCTCCAAATGTAACAAAGAAATTATACTGCCTGTTTGTGTAACATTAGGGACATTTAGATTAGCCAGGACAGTTATTTTGTAAACTCCTGCAGCTACACAAGTACAATTAGTCTGCTCTACAGACAACACCACCAGCCCAAGGTCCCAACAATGCACAGATGTAAAATTTTAAATGTTGGTCAGCTACAGCAGTGTAAATCCCACATTGCACTGGAACAGCCTGCTCATGTGGAAGGTAATTATAGGTGTAATAGAACTGGATCAGAAACTGCTTATAAAACTAGCTGTTAGTAACTGGCACATCACAAATAAGTTAATGTAACACCACTGTGCAGATCCCTTTATATTAACCCTGAACACCAGGCTCATTTCATCTCACTACAGCTGGAATTAGACCTTCATCAAACTTTCATTTTAATGGGGGATCAGCACTGTCACACTGAGCAATCCATGAAAAGTATATTACTAAATAACATGGCACAAATAGTTTTCTCAGAGACAAAATAACACAAATAGGACAGGACTTTTCCCTGGACACCTTGTTAGGAGTCTTATCTAACCATCATACCCCACATACTGTTTGGAAAACTTTGAAAGGGGTGTCAGAAACTAATCACCAATATAGTGCCTAGGTCACCTTTTCCTTGGGAATAGTTCAATTGAAAACCAGATCCTTATATTTTAATTTATAGACCAAGAAGACTGGATTCTAAAACTACTTAAAAAATACTATTAGAGATTTTGCAGGACGTCCAAGGAAAAAAGAAATAGAGAAATTGAGAACCGAGCTCATGTATATGTGAACTTTTATCACCTACAGATCTCGAGAAGCAGCCGAAAAAGGATGATGAGGATATGAAGACAAAATTCAGACTGAAATAAATAAGGATACCATTCAATCATTCAAATGCAATGCCAGGTTAAAACAAGGTAGCACCAGACAAGCAGGAGATAGCTTGGGTTCAGGAGAAATGTCTGTGCCCTGTGTGAAATACATGCAATAGTTAAGTGCTGTGTACACTGTTAAATGCTTTAATAAAGATGTGGAAAGTAATGCAAAGGTTTTTTTAAAAAAGACTGAAAAGATACTTACTTCACTGCCAATATGCTTATTTAAAATTAAGGTAGCTTTTGGACCAGAACCTAGACAGTATATTCTTTTCTAACCATAAGTACTAAAGGGTGGAATAACAGCTAGTTTTGATTCTAAGACAAGAGAATTAGAGGCAATTGATTCCCAGTAAAATTCCACAAGAGTAAACCATGGTCTTGGGCAGTGGGTGTGTTATGTCCTTGGCTTGTTTGCAGGGTTTTTTTAAGGTCTTAAGAATAATTTCAGTTTTAGAACTTAGCACTGAAACTTGAGTTTTGCTGCTGGAGGATGCATGTTTAATCCTTACACAGCATTACTTTCACATACTGAGGCCGACATCACGGGTAGTCAAAGAATATGTTTAATAAAAAATAATTAAACTTCCATTTGCTCTATAGAACATCATAGAAAGTAATTCAATAAATTACAAATGACTTTTTAAGACGCTTGTTCAACTACAGAAAGCAAATTCAGACTACACAGAACACAACTGGCAAATATTGCAAATGTCCAAAAAAAACCTGGACTAAGACTTGGATCATGAAGCCTGAAACAAGGGATAGAAATACAAGGCAATAACAGCTAAGGTTTTTTTAGTAACTACCAACACACACTTTATCATCACCTTGGATATCCTTTTAATTTTAACTTCAGTATTAGTGTAATTCTACTGAGGTTTCCTTATAACCCTTAACTTTATACAACCGTATTTGCATATAGTTTAGCTGACAGTGGGACACTTTTTCCCCCTCTGGATCAAACTGATGAAAAATAACCCAAATATAATTATGTTCAAGTCTACACCAGCCTTCATTACTTGAAACTGTAATTGCCTTATTACATAGAAAGAATCACTAGAACAGTAACCAAACTTACTTGACCATAATAGGAAAATACTTTATTTCATAAATCTGATATAAATTAGGTTTTAGCCACAAGATTTAGGACTTGTTTTGTGGGGGAAGGGTGAGAAGTGATGGTATCGTTGACATACTCCATCAGCAAACAAAGTTAACTGCTTGTAAAACTTTGGCTATTTCATAGATGCATCCCAGTTAAATAAAAGTGCTATATTACAAAGGGCAAAATATTAAATAAGAAATACCTTTTATTTTAATGATGAAGAATTGGCTACCCCCTTCTCTTGGCAGTTTTCGATTTTCACTATTGCTAAGACACTGCATGAAGGGCCAAAAACCAGAATACTATCTGGGAAAATACGTAACCAGCACAATCCAAATGGTACTTGTATATTTGTGTAATTACATCTAATACTGCTTCTAATCATGGGGCTAGTTATTTTGCACATAGAAACTTATATTTCATTGGTAAAGTTCTTGATAAAAAACAACACAGTTGTTTTACTGTACAAGCAAGCAACAGAACTATATCAAAATATACAGTTTTTGTTTTTTATTTTTAAATTTATCCCTTTGTAAAGCTTTTTCCATGACTTTCACTAGTACCTGTATCTATTTTCTCTTAACACTTGCCTATTCTTGGACCGCAAATGATGTAACCAAGGTCAACTGAAGTCTCAGTCCGTTCAGAAGTTCTGTAAATGTGAATCTGGGCCTCGACCGTGTCAGAGTAATAGCAGCTTAAGAAGGAGGAATCATATCACACATCAAATCTCAGACAGATTTTATATAGTAAAGGGTTCTAAGGATTTGGACTTAAAACAGATGCCTTATGCCCTGTTACTGTGGTTTCTAGAAAAATTTGTCTTCCTTACTATTCAAAGTGCTTTTTTTCTTTAGTGGGTAACTCAGCATAATATATGAAGTGATATCCCAATAATGATTTTGGATAATATTTAATATTTAGTCAGATTTAGATCTGCAGAGAAGTTTAAACTCAAAAGGAGTTCAAAACTATCTGTACTTTATTTACCATTATTAACTGGGAACTCCAGGAGGTTGTATGACATAAAACACAAATAGAAATCTACACAAACAAAGCAAACGAACAATTTTTACATGAATTATGCAGTGTTGAAAGGTCTTTTCAGTGGCACTTTATGACAGTTTGCCTCTTCCGAGTCTTGGAGAAATTACTCCTCAGTTTGGGACTTCAATTCTGCGGAGGGAGCCCAAAACTTTGCAAGGTGTAAACTAAATAGATCTACATGGTGCCAAGTAGCATGAGGTAAGACAGTTTTTGCTTTAATTTCCCCTTACTGCTGTCAAAGAGAAGAGCTGCAATAAGGGGGAAAGAAAACCACAACAGTCTTATCTCAACTAACTCAGAATTTAACATGCTCTACAGGATGTCTTTAAAAAACAAAACAAAACCTGAAAACAAGTAATAGAAACCAATGTAAACTTCCTAAACTAACTCAGCTGAGGTAACAGGTAGCCAGTTTAATTGGCTGATTGGGAAAAATTTATCTTCTTTTAAACACACTTGTACCTGAATTGGAAACAGCAGTGCATCACAACACTAGAGCATTTTCATGTAATTAAAGCAATGGATGGTGATGTAGATTCTACAGCTTTCATGACATTCATTAGCTGCCCAAATTATTGCTGAGTTTTGATCTGTAAATTATAAGTGTCAAGGAGGCTGTAAAACTATATTCAAATTAAATCAATAATATGCATAAAGTATTCTGTGTTCACTGCAAATATATTAAATATACAGCTCTTACTTGAGCATTATTTTCATAAAATTAACCCCCCAACAAAATTATAATGCCTTTTGTTGTAATTTTACACCATTGTGTATTTGATAGTACATACAAGTTCAGAAACTTATGAACTTCAAGAAATATTACATGCAAAACGTCTCTGAAAGCAGTTTGCACTTCTAAACAAATACTGAAATGTTCGGTCAGTAAATCATTGATGCACTCAACACTGGGTTATTTACAATGATATAATTAAAGAATAAATTCAAAATCAGTTTATAATTTAAGTGCAGAGTCTGGGGTCAGTCTTCATCGCTCGAATCCGAATCCTCAGATGAAGACGATGTACTGTCAGATCCAGATGAAGCGTCTGCTTTCTCTGAACCCTCATCTGTGCTGTTTTCGTTGTGAGAGCTTGGCTCTGTTCCCCCTTTGTCTTCCTGATCTCTAACCCTAGAATTTTCCTCCTTTTCTTCTGTGGGCTTGGCTGAGCCTGTGTCATTGCTTTCACTGTTCTGTACATCAAAAATATTAGACTGAGACAAAGCTGGGATATGAAGATTAAGGCCTGGAGTGAGAAGCATCCCTGGGTAAAGTATGTTGGACAAAAGTAAAGGGTTAAGAGAGAGAGGATTGGCAGCTGCGGCGGCAGAGGATGTCGAAGGAGAACTTGAGACGGAGTTTTCACCACCAGTATCCGTATTTTGGTCTTCTGTCCTTTCTTTCTTTGTATCCGTCTCCTTTGAATCGCTTCCCTTTTTCTCCTCCGAAACGGATTCTGTCGACTTTGCCAGGAGCCCTCCCATGCCCAGCAGGTTTGGTAATCCAGCCATCCCTGACAGCAGCATGGGGAACATGGCAGCCACGTTCTTGGCCTCTCCGGCAGCCAGGCCGGCCGGCATTCCCATCAGTCCGGCCGTCACCTGCAGCGACTGCAGGTTGTGCAGGTTGTGCTGCAGGGCCTGCAGGCTGGGCAGGTCCACGCCCGGGAGCAGCCCGTTGGCCAGCAGCGGGGTGACGGGCACGCTGGCGGCCGAGGCCGCCGCCGCCGCCGTGGCCTTGGCGATCTCGCTCTTGGGGCGCCTCCCCCTGCGGCTCACCTCCTCCCGCACCACCGGGCCCGTCAGGATGCGCTCAAACATTCCCTCGGGGAGGAAGCCCTGCCAGAGACACAGGGACACTTTAGCGTGGTTTGGCAGCTCGCAGACGGCAAAGGAAAGGCAAAGGAGGACTCGAGAGAACAAACAGTGTCAAAGGCCTAATCTCGGACAACTCTCTGGAATTTGTGCTGACTCTGTGCTACCACAGCCCAAATGTCTAAAGGCCCATCTCCACCGTGAGGCTACACACGGATCTTCTCACACCCTCTGCTAGCTCACCCTTCACGGTTTCCTGGCACATCAAGTCAATATAGCTAATTATAGGAGCAACCTCAATCTAAGATCTAAACCAGCACTGCTCTGAAATATTATCATACAGCTATCACTTGACAGTTTAATTGGTTTTCAATTTAAAGTTAAATATGTGTGATTGCACACAGACCAACAATCTCTGAGGCATTTTATTTTTGCTAGTGTCTCTTTAATGTCCTCGTATTTCATCTCATCCATAAACTGAAGAATGAACAATAAAGACTCAACTTGAATTTAAATTAAATTCACAGTACTTCTATTTAGGATTTCTACAGTATTACTTCACCACTCTTAGACTTCCTACCTAACAACAAAGAATTTCAATTAATACTGATATTCCCTTTGAAATGCATTGTCTTGAAATTTCCTTTTTAAAATGGCAATCATATGATCAAATATTACTCAACACCGTAGTGCAACTGCCTTTTTTCCCCAGCAATAACTGTAATTTATATTAGCTTAATACAACTAGAGGAATTCAGAACTCAAGTTCTGTTCTTTTCTACTGTAGATAACTACAACTTTCTCAAAGTAATTCTCCTATTATTTATACCTCTATTCAGAGGTATACACTATACTACATAACTTTTTGAAGTTCAAAGTAAGTCCGTATCTTCAAGGCAATACTAACTGATAGTGTCCTCAGTATCCTAATTTCTCAAAGGCGCACACTAAAAGTAAAATAAATATTTAAAATTAAGCATTTTTTCTTCCCAACTGGAACCTTACAGAAAGCATTCTCATTCTTAAGTGATTTTTTGGCTAATATATTTCCTAAAAGCCACTGGGCTATACTGAAGACATGAAAAGTCACAGTATTGCACCATCTTCAACAGAATCTCTAATTTGGGGTTGCCAGTCACTATTCCATCCCTTTCTCCTACTCCAGGTGTGCCAGCAAAGCATTTACTGAACTAAGCTGGCAGAAAGATGACACGGACTCATGTTGGCTGTTAATACCAGAAATGAAAATCACACTTCTTGGCATGCATTTCTTTTCTGTTTGCCTTGTTTCCTTTTAGATACATTTCATGTCATGGTTATCTTATTCTGCAAATACTCACAGACTGTTTTACAACTTCTCCCCACTCAGGAGCCACTCCATACTCTGGATTTTCTTTCAAGAACCTGCACAAATCCTTCAGAGGGGGAGCAAATGCACCCCCAACCTGAGAAGCAGAAGACAGAAGTCAGTGAGTATGCAACAACTGATAAGAAAAAAGGCAACCTTAATACCTGATATTGTTTCATTTTTACCTTTTAAATAACACAGTACAAATAAAGCCTCTCTTCAAATTATCACAGAGCATGATGCAGCTTTTGGCTGACTCCTGGTGATAGATGTGTACATGATTTGTACTAAATCTACTTAACTCAAACTCATCTATTGAACTCAGTTTGAGACTTCAATATTTGACATTCCCACTAATGTTTAATACTTAATGTTTATTTAGACATGCAGTGAACAGAAGAGCAACCACATGAACAGAGAACAGTGCTCCAAGTATTACCAAGAAGGTTTTAAGTACAGCCCTGTTAAACTTTTCCTTTATTCAATATATAAATCCTATTCTCTCTTCTCAGTCGACTTCTAAAAATACTTCTTTTAAGAGGCTGTGCCATCATGAAGTAAATTCTTAAGCTTTTCTTCATGCAAAAAAAGGATAAGTTATTAAACAGTATATCCTAATAAAAGCATATAAGCAGGAAAGTAAGCTTTTAAATTAATGAGAGAGATTATTCACATCCAGAAAGTAAAAAGGAAGAAATTTGCACTTTCTGCTTAACTTTCTCTATAAACTGCAACTTAAACTCTTATTTTCTAGGCTACTTTTGGCCCCTCACTCCCTGCTACTCAAAGTATTACAGAACTAAAAATGAAAAAATGAATTTGGTGCTACAGAGAAATTGGAGACAACTTATATATGGAAAAACTGAGATTAATAAAGTATCCAAGTACCAACTATGGAGTGGAAATTTCAGGGGAAAAACCCATCATGAAAACACAGGTTTTCACAGTAAATGGAAATCATCTCTCTCACTCCTTCATCCTCAACTTGGACAAGATCCCTCAGGGCACGGCTTTTGAAGAGCAGCCACGGATCCCAGCTTCAAGAGACTCACAACCATCCTGGTTCCCCTTTAGAGCTGCTGTCTCAATACACTGACGAGACTAAAGACTCAAATTCTGCCTCACTCTCCTGTACAGATGGACAAAGCCCCTGACCTCAATACAGCAGCATACAAAAAAACTTCATCCTGCTTCCCTTGTCGCTGCTCTAACAAAAAGAGAAGCTGGCAGTGCCACAAGGGAAAGGGAAAACGCTCCATAGAGGGACACAAGAGCTCAAAGATTCCCCCTGGGCTGCTGCTCTGGTGCTACACTGACATTCAAAGACACCAGCACACACATCTGGCCAGATCTGTTCAACAGACACCAGTAAGGTTCTGCAGGCTTTTCTTGAATACTGCCTTTAGCCTCCCCCAGAGCCTATTCAAATGCATTGTGCTGTTCCCTAACTTTGACCACCTGTACGAAAATTCAATTCAACACCTGCTCTCACATCTTCCACTGCTGCCTTTTCACACAAGAATTCCCCTTCTCCTTTTGTTCTCCTGTTCCCCTACCATTTCACCTAGGAATGTGACTGACAGTCAATACCTACTGGTGGATCCATAAAGGGCAAACACCAGACATTACTGAAAAAAAAAAAAAAAGGCAAAATAATCCAGTACACAGGATTCCCTCAATTCCTAAGGACAAGTCTCTATGCCAGATATACTACCAATATAGTTTTAATTGTGTCAAAAATAGTAATGAGAAGATTACAAAAAATCTCAGACTTCTGATGAAGCTGCCACTTTGACCACAAGTTTTGAACATGTATTTTAGTGGCCCTGCCTCTGCCTGAGTCAATGGCACAAACACTGCACCATACCAAGTGTTCAGTTCTATAAACCATGGGCTAAGTTTCTATCTAACAAATATTTTCATAGTTGCAAAAAAATTACTACAAGATTGTAATTGACTTTTTTGTTCTGTGCCAAAACTTTTGGGACAAAAACCTTTCATCTGTATATTGGGAAACTTTTAGCAAGTGTAGTATATCAAGTTCTTCATCTGGAATAACTTTTCATTTGGGGAGTATCAGAATGGGAACAGTATTGTGAATACCTTTCTTGCATTTCTTCTATTTATGAGCTGAACACGTTCTTCACCAGTTAAACTGTTAACATCCAGTTTATTGGGGTTTCGACAACGGTGTCTTTTTTGTTTGGGCCTCCCGTCGTGCAGCTGCATTCTCTGTTACAAAGGAATTAAAAAGCCATTATCTTTCTGATAGAACTGCTTTAAAAACAGTAAGATCTCTGTGCATTCTCTTGAGTCAGGCATTAATTTGAAGCCAACTCCAATTTCAGAATAATTTTAATAACAGCACCTAGTTACTAATCACAATCATTTAATAAGCAGTCCAGTAAACAGCACTACATAATCTCTGATGCCTCTGCCCACTGCTTTACTAATTTTTCAGTTTTTAACAGTGCTTTAACTGTCTGGAAGATTGCTGCTGTTTTGTATTATCTTCATGGAGAAGGAAGGTTGTTATTCCAGATATCACAGGTATTATTTTCTTTCTT
The DNA here is from genome assembly GCA_013400175.1 of Phainopepla nitens. NCBI lineage: Eukaryota > Metazoa > Chordata > Aves > Passeriformes > Bombycillidae > Phainopepla > Phainopepla nitens. Next base: position 470,574 of record VXBQ01010779.1, read on the forward strand.
TCTGCTAAACATGAACAAATCTCAAACTCAGAAGTAACAGTATGAGATCACACCCACACAAACACCACTACCATAGCACTGTACTGCAGGTATGAGATACATTCCACAGTAAGTTCTTTAATCCTCTTGCACATTACTAAATATGCTGTTACACATTTTCAGCTCCCATCACCAGTATCATGGTAATATGGGTTTTCTTATCCTAGACAATTTTTTACATCTTAAGTGAAATAATACAATTATCAAATGTCTTTATTTAGTATTGCTTTTCTTGGCAATTACATTTGTGAGACAATAGGAAGGCTTGTAGACCTCACACTGTAGAAAGAAACAGACATTTTCCTTTTCCTTTGTGGAACAGAAGAAGGAAATAATTCCTTGTAACACAGAATACAAACCCAACTACATCATATGTGAAATATTTTACTATTTAGCTTGGGAGTGGTGAAAGAAATACTCACAGGAATACAAGCTCCTGAATCTTCAACATATCCAGGATGTTCTTTAAGCCACCTTTCTAAATCTTTTCTTTTAGGGGCATCATCACCTGCAAGCCTGGTTCCATCTTTCAGGTTAATAACAGGAACTGGACTCTCTGCATCGAGCATGCCTTGGGACTGTGTGTAAGTGAGTGCTGGGTTTATTCCTGCAGCAACCTGGCAGGAGTTAATACCTGGATTAACCTGGAGAAATTAAAAACATCTGATTTACTGCACTGAAAACAAACCATCACAATTATTTCATGTATGAGTCAAAGAAGGCCACAGTTTTGCAGATCACACTCAAGGACCTGGGCACTGCTCATGCCACAGAAACCCCTTCAAGTCACTGCCCAATCAGGCCCCATTACACATGGTACAGGAAGGCACGTCCAAGTGTTGCTAAGTCAAGCCACAAATTTTTAATAATGCACTGTTAAAGTTCATCAGAATTGAAGGTATATTTTAAAAATAGTTATTGATAATGTATATATCTAACATTTAAGGACACTCCACCAGTTGTGATCTGTGTAATCATAAACTATCAGCAAAAAATATCCCAAACTCGAACGTTTGGACTACAGGTTTTTGTGGAACAGGGACAGCTGGTTATGCACAGTTAAGGCACTAATAGTAATAATAATAATAATTTTGATCTTATTTTTTGGATACAAAATTAAATTTACTTACATGGTTAGGCTGTTTATTTCTATTCATAAAGAGGACATCAACCCCCTCCACATTCTTCCTTCTTCCTCGTCTCTTTTTGACTACAGGCTGACTGTCAACTATGACTCCATTGGCACTGGCTGTTAAGTGACTGGAAGTACCTAATAAATGATGCAATAAAACCTGTGTCAGATGCTTGTTTATAAAGAGAAACATGTCTGAATAAAAAAAGCAAATAAAATTATTTGAAATAGTGCGAGTGCATGTAATTTCTAGATGTACCAGCTAAGACAAATGGCCCTTTGTTTAATGACTGTTTAAAGCATCATGAATATCAGGCTCTGAAAGCTACTTTACTACTAAAATTTCATTACTGCCCCTCCCTCCACCCCCTCCAAATTAATCTGTACAGGGATGACAGCTGTTGAAAACAGTTGATATCATATGCACAGAGAGGCAGACATCCTTAAATAAATGTTTAGCAAGACCTTAATGATTTGCTACAAAATTTAAGCAGAAGCTGGCCTAAATTAAGCACTCACTTCTAATAATTTCTAATGTTTTTCATCCAAATGTTAACTCCTTACTTCAGGCTCATTCTTATTTGTCAAGAGTATACCTACTGTTACACTTTGTTATGAAATAAGCTGTAAGTTTTTGGCTTTAAATCAGAAATTGATTCTAGATTATTGTCCTCCATTGCCTCTTTATGAGAGACACAAGAAAGATTATTAAGAGTCCAAACTGGCAGAGGCATAAATCTGGAAGTCTTCATCTTTACTTAAAAAGTAGCCACATAAGGTTCTGAATTAAACTGATTACTGTCAGTGTACAGTGATGCACTTTATAGTTATTAAAATCTTCTTTGGAGGAGGTTTACAGTGTATAATGGCATCATTCTAATAAAGGAACATTACAGTAATTGACACTGTGATAAAGTATCAGGTGCTCCAAACTGAAGAATGACTCTACACTGGAGAGAATTTCTCCAGACTGCAGTTTAGAACAACATGGCAAACATCTCTCTTCCCCTGCCAATCCATGGACATCAACAGAAGAACCCAGAAGATTTAACCCTAGATTACCCTTCTGCTCTGTGATATTTGATCTACCTGATTTAGGAAGTGATTTTGGGAAGTTGACAAGGCTGGTTTCTGAAGCATTCTGGAGTTCACGTAGCCGAGCCAGATATTGCTGCTGACCCAATGCACCCTCCTCGCTTTCAAATGGTCTTTTCTGAGACAGTCCCTGCTTCTGAAAAGTCAATTTCAAACCACCTTCCTGTTAAATAAATGCCAGGGTTAGAAGAGCTTCTGCTGAAGCAAAAAGAACTACTTTCATAGTCAGGATTTTCACATACAGTTACTCCAGCAGAATTGAGAAAGAATGAAAACACTGTGTTAGGCCTCATACAATCCTGCTCTTCCATGTACAACCAGAATTTGAACAGAAATTTCATCTGAACTGAAAAATCCAGACACTGGTAAAGTGTTTACCTCCTGAATCCAGTCCTGGACCCAACTACAAGAGCAAACAGTCACATATTTTTATGTGCTACAAACAGGTCTCAAGCTACAGACAAACAAAATGTTTGAAGCTTCTAGCCTGCATTTAAACTGGGAAATTTTCTTGTAGTCCTCTAAAAGACCATGAAATAATAAAATGCTTGTTGAAATGTTTAAAAAAAGCTGAACAGCAGAAATACCTTTTTATACTAACCAGATTTGTTAGAAACAGCATAAAACAAGATGTCTGAGGAAGCATCAGCATGGCAAAAATTCAATTCAGAGAAAAAAAAAATAATGATTCCTTCCAGTGGCTTATGCAAATAAAAGGAAAAAAAAGGAAAAAAAAAAAGGGAAAAAAAGGAAAAAAAGAAAAAAAGAACAGAAAAACCCCCACCCCAAAAAACCAAACCCAAACCCCAAACACTCAGTGCCCAGAAGCAGCAGACCCAAATACCCACAAACAAGTGTGTGAAGAAGTGAGAGTGAGAGCAGGCAGCCACTTGCAGGTAAAGCATGCCGCACACCGCAATCGCAACCAGGTCCTAGGGCAATAAAAATAAACATACGTCATTGATTTTCACTGTAAACTCCTTTTCTCGTACATGCTTCTTCACCTTTGACAGCTGGGGTGATTGGTCATATTCTTCTTTTACAGCTGCAAGAGGGGGTGTGGGTGCACTGGGCTCGCTGTACTCTGCAGCTGCCCCTGAGCTGTCCAGCAGTTTGGTGGTGTAGAAGGACGCCACCGTGGTGCTGTCGTAGCTCCTTCGGGCTGAAGGCCATTTACCCTTCAGCACCGTCTGACAAATGCTGTCCAGTCGGTTAATCATAACTCGATCCTAGAAAGAACAGAACATCACTCTGTAAGACCTCACCAACACTGTTACATTTATGTATTAGCTCTTGATTCTATGGAGAAGAGAAATGACAACATTTTTATCAATGGACTTGAAGATTTTGAAGTTCCTGGATTTGTAATATTCGCTGTAAATCTGTGAAAGCACTTCTGTACCTAATTTCACTATCTATCTCTAAACAAATATGCCATTTCTCTTATCTGTACAGGGTCTGGCAAATGACTGACATACACTATCTCCCTGACTGCTAAAGGAAAGATACGGAAACTACCAAAGCAGTACTTATATTTGTGGCTTTGACTCACTGCTAGCAGGATCTGAACCTGTGAGCAGTACCATAACAGACAGCAAATAGCATTTATGACACTAAATCTACAGACTATTATTCATGTGTCCTTTTAGCTTCCAAAACCATGTAATTGCTCATTCCCATCCTTTGGACACCAAACACAGATAACACTTCACACACCTTCATAATACACTGTTCTCAAGTCCCAGTAAACTCAGCTAAGAACACAAGGACTACAGAAACTACTGGATTTTCTGATAATTCCAGTTTATTGTCAAATAAAACTTGTGACTGCTAAAATTACAAGTTCTATATTTCTGAGTTGGAGACTCTCCCCTATATTTAATATAAGTCAACTTTTTACACTTTGAGCATTATTTTTCACAACGTGCCAAGGACCTCTGACATTAAAGTTATGCTCCCCCTTCAAAAATTATGAGAAGTAGTATCTAGATTTAAATGCATGTTTCAGGAGTCAACATAACATCCAAAAGTCCTGGAGCTCAAATCCTACACCTATTTCCCCTGCTTCTTGGTTTTAGCATATTTAACAGAATATTAATGTTAGAGCCCACCTTCAACTACTACTTTGCTTTTCAAAGTGGCATTATGAACTTGCCTTTGGCCAGTAGGATGCAGCCAACATGTATCCACCTTGGAGGAGATAACCAGAATTTGGTGTCCCATTGTTCATCTGGAAACTGTCTTGTGTCTCATCTTGTGTGGTGCTCAGAGAGGCCACACTCTCTTCATCATAGGCTTTTATATGTGGAGTTCCCTCTGCTAAATAAAACCATCAAAATCATTATGTTGTAATGGAGTTAAACACTCACTGTAAGAGGTTCAGGTGAACAAAACACACACAACAATGTTCAGAGAAGTCCAAACACAAAGTTAAGCTGAAGAATTAATCTCTTAGGGTTTCCAGGCTGATCCTTTTCTAGGGATGTAAATTCCACACATATTCCTGTTAGTATTTTGAAGCATTAGATGTCAAACATTTAGCTATTTAGAAACAGACATGCTTCAGAGTAATCTAACAAGACAGTCTTCACTTAACATATTTCCCCTGTAAGACACCATTCACTAAAGCATAGAATTAAATTGAAATCAAAGGTGTCTATCACCAGCACATGGCAAATCCATTGGGATAGTACTTTAAATGACAGCCCAGTTCATTTACTGCAAGGAATACTGGATGTTCCATGCCTAGAACATGTGTGCCTGCATAATTCAATTGCTCAGTTCTTAATCACTGAGGATTTTTCCCTGTTATCTTTCCAGTGTGTCCTCTGACTTTCTCATATTTCATAAGTATTTTTCCTCCATCCAGACAACAACAGAAGTTTCACTATGACATGGGGAAACAGTCTAAACCAACAACAACAAAAAAGTGTTGCCTGAAAATATAACTACTGAATCAGCATAAGGAGTAAGAGGGGCAGCTCTTCAGAAATTAAATTTATCCTTAGCAATAACTCTGCACTGAGTCATCTGATAGAATTCAGCACTCCCTTCAGAGATGCTTCCAATGTGGAAAGTATTGGCCAAAGGGTCATTACAGCCAATGAAATAAAATGTGTGCTTAACATTAAAATACAGATGAAGTTAAGTGAACTTTCCAGCATTCACCAATCTCTTCATCACCAACAGCCAAATAATCAAAAAAACCCAAACCAAAACAAAAAGGCCAATTGATTTATGGGATCCTGCAGAGGAAGGTAGGATTACTTGCCTAAACAGAATGAACTGGGACAAAACAAGTCTAATAGTTGGACTTGTGGTAGCCTCGCATATACCTATGCTATACACAATCTCTACCTGAATATTTATGTACTATAAGCATTCCTTTGCCATCACTGGTTTACTGTTTGCATACAACTGTTTCCTCTAAAAATGTCCTTTCCCTGCTACAGGCAGCAGCATATTAGTAATTTTCTCTAAGTGCCATTTTACTTGCCCAGTAATCATTTCCCCAGTAAATTAACCCCATGGCTTCCATTTGTCATTTCCATGGATAAGAAGATCCATCTGATTAAGACAATGCCTTTTGCCCTTAGGTATTGGAAAAAAATAGGTTCTTAATCCCACTGCCTGCCTTCATTTTCTTCCCTTCTCGATTACCATTTGTAACACACAGAGAAATCTTCCCACATTCTGAGTTTCAGCAGGGGAAGTAGAGGCCACTTCACAGCAGCAAAGTAAGGAGTGTATTAAATAATGAATGGTTGGATTATTAAAAACTCTAAATCACTTTATCAGAGGCTTCTGCTTCTAGTTTGGAGCTTTCACCGACTGTATTACGTGGTCTATTGGGCTGCAGTCACCTCAGTCTTGCCTAAGCAGTTTTTTTTAAGTGAATTTTTTGAAAAGTTTTGAAGTGTTTGAAAATTTTCAGTGAAAAAACATTGTCTGGCCACCTCCAGCTCACAATAGAAAGCAGCAGTTTGGACAGAAGGAAGCTTGCAGGTTTCATGAAAGAACAATGAGGAGGCTCTACATAGACAGGTGAGCAAGAATGGAAAAAAACAAACAGGGAAACCTAAAGGATCTGTTTAGAAACAGAAAGAACCCATAGCAGGGAATACACACACAATATATTTCCAGAAAACGTTGTCCACTCCACTCTCCCACACACGAACCACATGCACAGCAACCTTGCTCAGGGAGCCAGTCAACACACATAAGTACCTCACCCAAGGCACTGATATGAAGCAAACAAAAAGCAGTATTCCTGAAATTCTTCCAACTCACTTGGAAGAATCAAGCAAATATGTTTATTTACATTTACTTAATGTTTGTTAAAGTTTACTTCTGTGGGATTTAACAGCCTTTTTTAGACATTTTTCCATTAAGAATAAACTAGTTCAGTAAAGAGTTATACTGCAGAAGTAAGACTACACACATACCACGTTTTTGTGCCTCCTCTTCATCACTATCACTCTCTTCAGACGATGATGATGACGACGATGACGATGATGAGGACGATGAGGAGGAGGATGAAGATGCTGAAGAACAAGATGAAGATGATGAAGAGCTAGAGCCAGATCGAGAGTGGGAACAAGATGAGGAAGACGAAGAGGATGAAGATGATGACCTGGAAGAACAGGATGATCTATCTGAGTCAGAGTCTGAGTCAGAGCTAGAGTCAGACCCCCTTTTGCTGACTCTCTGTTTTTTGGAAGCTGGGTTTGGAGTTAGAGGCTCTGTCCTTGCTGCCACCATGCGCCTGTCTGTCTCAGCCTTCACGCTAGGTCTGTGGTCTGTAATTTGCATCGGAGTGCCATTTTTGGGACTCAAAGGTTCAGATTTCAGTATTGTCTGCGTCTCCTCTGTAGACATAGATTCCTCTTCAGAAGACTGAGGGTCCTCTTTCAGATTTTCATTTTTAGCTTTTGTGTCCTCAAAAGCATTCACTTTAGCATCTGACAATCTTGACTGAGGTGTAAGAGGAGAAGCAGATAATGCCATCTGGTACTGGTGCAAGAGTGGTGTAGAAGTCCTTGAGAGAGCCACTTTGTTTTGATTATAGTTCCTCTGGGCAGACATAAACGAGAGTTCAGGATCACGAAGAATATGATAATCTGTCCTGCTAACTCCGTGTTTAGCAGCTCCAATCAGTAAATCCCTGTCGTGAGTCCCACATTCCCACCAGACAGGTAGGTCTGGGTTTGGCTGGCACAGCTTGAGTCGCTCAAACAGCTGGGGGTGCCTGAGAGCCTGTTCTCGCACTTTCCGCAGCAGCTCGATGCGGTACAGAGTCCGGGAAGCGCGCTCCTCTGTGATGGGCTGGATAAAAATGTTTGGGTCCACGAGCTCTGTATTAAAACAAAAGAAATGAGAATCTGCCAAAACCAACATATCAGTACTTTAAGTAGATGACTCTAATCAGTTAAGGTATGTCTCCCCATCATAAGCTTTCAATTTCACTCCCAACATGTTTCCTTAATTCTTCCTCCCCCATTTTTATCTTCAACACATGAAAGAAAGACCTTTTCAAGGTAAGCACTGACAACACAAATTTAAGAAGTAAAAACATATACACCCACCTTCTTTTGAGGGGAGACGACAGACCCTCCTGCACATTGACATAAATGCATACAGGTACTTCTCCAAGCTCTCATCAGTTTTCTTGTGCAGCCGAGCCATCGCTCGAAACTTGGTCCAGTCAAACCGTCCTCTCTCAGGGTCAAACACCACTCCAAATGTGGACACGACTCTGTAAAAGTCTGCTTCTTCTCTTCTTGTCCATCTTGACCAGCAAGAAAAAGATGTGGAATTCTGTCAACTTCTTCACTGTTTCACACATGATATCTTTACCATTTTTTAGGTAAGGGTGGATTGAAAAAGTACATTTGCATGCTGCACGTACCTTTGCTGTCTTTCAATCTTAGCAGCCATCTTTGGATTTAGTGCAGCTTCTTCATATGGAAGCTGCATCATACTGGTTTGTACTGGGAATGCTGGCTGGATCTGCTGGGCCTGCCTGTTTTTACTGGTTCGTTGATAAGCTGTTATCAGGCGGCGCAGACGAGTTGTTAAGGCAGACTGAGTGGGCCAATAGATTTTGTCCCCTTCCATCATTTGTCCATCTATATGGAAATCAAGCCATGGGAAAAAATAAAGAAGTTGATATTGCTGGTGTCTATGGTTCTACACTAGGGAATCTATTCTAGCCAAGAATCACAAGAATTAAACAAAAAAGCAACTGGCTCAGATTTGAAGTTTTATGGATTTACCTCCATCTGCTATTATGAGATCACCTGGGGATGAAACATCATCCTGCAAAAAAACAAAAGTGAAGCACAATTTAAAATACAGCCCTCTCCAGAGATTTAGGTTAAACATACATCTTACAACAATTTCCGAATATGATAAAGAACAAAAGTAACAAATAGTTTGGATAAATGGCTAACAGAGCTATGCAACAATTCCCTACCATTCCCACCCACGCAGACAATTTCAGAAACACACAAAGTAAGCTTCAGCAACTTAGAGAAGTACAGAAAAAAAGTAATAATTTGCTAAGCAAAAAGGTGGAAGTATTACATTACAAGTGAACATATGCTGAAGTGTCTAAGTGAATGAGCGTTAAAAGGAGCTATTAATTGGTGCCTACTGTACCTCTATGTCATCTTTAAACAGTGCCGGTGCTGGCTTATATTCTGGATCTTCTACATCTCTGTTAAAATTTCAACACAAAAGAAGCCACTTTAGTAATATTTCACATTACTAACTGAAAAGTTCTTAGACTATTTTCAATTAAGCAAAGCTGATCTAAATTTAGTAAGATACTAAAGTATTTAAGTATTTAATTTTCTGTATGAAATGAAGAAAGTATTTCATGGCAGCTTTGGCTTGAATCCTGCTCCTCCCAATTCACTGCATCATTCAAAGGCATTCTTTGTGACCACAACTAAAAAGCTCAGTGATGAGGCAATGAATAAAAGCAGCTCTCTCTTTCAGCAGTTATCAGTAATTCCCACACTGATCTACTGGGGTCACTGGTCAACTACACAAGGCTAGTGTCAGTCAAAAGCCGACCTGAAATCAAGTTAAACAGGTCTGCAGCACTCCACCTCTGAATTCTTTACACTTCAGTGTGTAAGTAGTATTTTTAATATATCAACACAAGGTAGAATCCTTTTTAGTAACAACTTGCTGCATTTTTCCCATAACTGTGAAATCCCAAACTTCAGTAGTTGTTATACCATTCCTCTTTTCCACCCTATGGGAGTAAAATCGAAGTAGTATTCCTTAACAACGACACCAAATTCATGTAAAACCAGTTAGGAAGAGAATAAAGTACAGCATGTGAATTCCAATTTGTTTGCTTTGAGGCCCCAAAACATTCCCTTCCATACCCATCCATATAATCATTTGCTCTCTGTTCAGCAGCAACTGCTTTCTCATCTGGTTTTCCAACCCTTTCCAAGAAGCAAAGAGCTGGGTCTGCTCTGATAGTGTTGTATTTTTCATAACCTATAAAGGAAAAGAAGTGGCAAAAATTCAACTTGCAGAATAAACAAAAAAAAACCCCAAAAAACAAAAACAAAGAAACAAACAAACAAACAAAAAACCACCAAAAAAAAGGGGGGAAAAAAAAGGGAGTGTAGGGTGTTTTTATATTGGGGTGTGGGGAAATACATACATGGTCACCCTCATTACTCACCATGTTTAAAAACTCCAATTAGAAGAGATTTATCTGCATCTGCATCCCACCACTCAGCAGGAACTTCAGAGTGGTCTGGTTCAGGAACCCAAACATCAATTTCACTAAAGAGAATCACCAAGAACATACCAACATAAATAGAATTCAGAGGAAGAAGTAAATTTTTGTATTTTCTTAATACATTTTTACCTTATGTGAGACTTTAAACTTTTCTCTTCAAGAACACAAATACAGTAAAACCCTAAAACCAGCAATACAAAACACCCACACAGCTTGGTATTTTGCATTTGAGACCAGTAGAAGGGAAAGAATACAAAAGCAAAACCAGTACACAGCACCCTTCCTCTCTCAGTGAACATCAACTCCCAGCAGCCTGTGCCTGCACAAGTTTGCAAACCTAAGATTATCTGTGTTAGTATTTGATAGCATGAGAGGGACTGTTCTTCACTAGTATTTCTGAATCAAATTACAACTTTCTATTTGCCACAAGCTCTCCTGTAGCAGTGAGTTCCAAGAATTTCCAAACAGCAATATTTGCATTAAAAAAATAAGTAAAAAAAATAAAGGCATTAATGGAATACACAGCACATAATAAAAGCATGGGAAAACCTGCCAATTATCAACTAAAGTACACTATTTTATCTTTAACTCACTTTTTCAGTCTATTTGACTCATATTATTTTACTTTATGTATCTAGACTCATAAAGAGGAATCAAAACTTCCTCATGTCAAGCTGATGAAGTGTTTAGTAAACAAAGAGAAAACAAAAACATGTTCCTCACAGCCTAAGGATAAACACATTTAGTTTTAACATTTCTTATTTAGGTCTAGGCAGATTCTTGAATTTTCACCTGACATTTCAAATAAACAAGTAAAAATACTCTCTCTATAGTTCACCTGGCATCAGTCCCATCAAAGACCTTTTGGAATTCATTACCAATGACTTCTTGTTTTAAATAATACAGCATTCTTACTCGAAGTAAGACCCTAAATAAAGAAGAAAGAGAAATACAAATATTAGAACTCTAAAAGTTTTCAATAATTGTGGATGGTTCTGTTTTCTCTTTTGTAATATCACAGAGAGTTAAAGTCATTTTCCTAAAACATACTTCCTTCAGTTTTAAGGCGGGTAACATCCAGCTCAGGTGACCTTTTTATTGTCATCACATTTACAAATTGATTCACTGCAAAATTTCTTTCAAAAACCTGAAGACCAGGGTCAGCAGAACACTCTTCACTTGCTTCATAAACTACTGCTAAGAACAGACTGCTCTTTCCCTTTTCCTGCTTAGAACATGCTTTTAGAGAGGATGGAGTGGGCTGACAATGAATATCCTCCCCTTAACCTTTCCATTCCTTCTCACTCACAATTTGATGCATGACCCCAATGACTTCTCCATGCTTTACCTCAATTCTTGACTACATCTGCATGAACTATCCAAGCAGAATATGACAAGTTTTGCTACAGAAAAATAATTTATCTAAACCAAGCTCATTCACTGCCATGAATGACTAAGCTTTCACAAGCTGGTAGCTCAGATTCTCTGAAGCCTAGAAAATGTGCCAGGGAAGCAGCATGTAAGATTGAGGGGCAACAACTTCGGTGCTTGCAGTCTCTCTGATACACACTCCCACTCTTTAGTCCCTTGGCTGCTGCAAGGCATCCCAAACATGTTAGCAAGAGATCTCTCCACAGACAAACAGTTTCCTCAAAAATTGCAACAGAATTATTTTACATGTTAAATCATCTATTCACCTTCAAATACACCATGACCTATTTATTCTAATCAAACCAACACCATTAAAACTTGGTTCTCCCTACTGCCACAACTATTTTAAAGTCTAAGACAAGGAAAAACTAGAAGAAAAAACAAACATAGAAAGACATTCCCACTTCAGCTGCTGCTTACTTGTTGCAATGGTGTTTTATGTGCTTTTTGTATCCTTCATCTTGCAACAGATGTTCTGGATTGTATTTTCGAAGCCATTCGGCTTTGTGTATATCAAAAGTGCTAGCCTGGGTCTTCACTTTTTTTCCTTTTCTTCCTCTAGGCACAGGTGCTGATAAGCCTATATAATGTAAAATATTAAAGGTATAGATATAGATGCCCACAATACTTATAGTTTCTATATCCTACAGAGGTATTATGATCTGCAGTGCAGGAACAACACTAACATCAGTTTCTTTGAGTCTTTGTGTCTCAGAGCATCTCTGGAGTACACATTGCCAGTAAGGACAAACAGGAAAGGGGGAAAAGAGGAGTGTGCTGTCTGTCACCTACTATGAAACAGAACAGGTTCTTACGAACTGAAATGAAATCTCACACCCAACACCATTTGGGTAAGCCATCAAATCCAAGGCAAAGCAGCAATGACACTTCTTTGCCCATCAGTTGAATTGTGCGCTTGAAATAAATCCCATTTATTTCAAGTAGGATGTGTTCAGAGAAGGTTTGTAGCTATTTTTACCCCAGTACCACAGGCACACACTGATGAAGCTGCTTAAGTGCAGAAACACATCAAGTCCTTACCGAGGTGGTTCTGTAACTCTCGTGTTTGCCCATCCTCTGTCGGGGTGATGAGATCCCATATAAAACTCTTTATTTTCTCATCCCCTCTGTAGTGGACAAGACAATAGGCTAACAGGGCTCGGCAAATTATCTCCACATCCTGTTCGTTCAGCTGCCTCTTGAAGCGACCGTGGGACAGAATTTCTCTCCATCGACCCCACCTAGTCCAAAGTGAAACAAATCAGCACCTGGAAGTGAAACACTGGGGTAGCTACAGACTTCTCTTACAAAAGAGGATTTTTCTCTAAATACTTAGCTTTTAACCTTTTTCTTTCAGCTTAAGTTACTGAGTAGAAATAAGAAAGTAACATTTGCAACATAACTCCACCTGATCAAAACAGAGTTTGAAACAAAAAGTGCCTCTTTACAAAAAATATGGATGATTGTTTTAAACTTCAAAGATACAAAACTGATGGGAACTCATTCTGACAAGTATGCTGTTATTCTTCTCTAAAGATGGGTAAGAGAAGACCTAAGATTTGATTTCCAAATCAACTTATCTGATTTCAGTATGCTTAAAATAACTGGTTAGATTCTCAGTTCCTATTTGTGCCTCACAGGAGTGCAAGATGTTCTACAATTATGAAAATCAAGTTACCTACCAAGGCTTTATTTCAGACATTTTTTAAGGAGTCTTGAGCCTGCCTGCAGCACTTATACTGTAATGATTTTTAGAGAGACTCCTGTAGTGCCCATGTTAAATGCTATAATCTCATTTGAAGACAGATCCTCACCCTTCTTTCTTAATGCTTCTTTATTTGCAAATTGTCAGCAAGATTTATTACGGGGTGCAAGATAAATTCCTGTTCTAAATACATTCTCTGCACACACACCAGTTTATTGCTAATATAGAGTGAAGCTATTCCACAAATACAATTTACCACATGGAAAAAGCCCCATATTTTTAAAAGACTTCAGAGAATGAAGAAGGATGTCCACAATACCCATAGACCAGCAAGTTCTTCTCCACGCGGAAGCACTCTGTCCTTCCGTAGCCGTTGGAACGGTCACACGGCCGGCGGAGCTTCGGCTTCTCGTCCCCCTCGCTCTCCACCTCAGACAGCTCTGCCAGCTCATCCTTTGTAGCACTGAAGGGCCGGGTCTGCTTCCTGATTCTTGGGGTATCAATAACGAGGCTGTTCTGCAAAATTGCAAACAAACCACGTGAGAAGAAAAACTCACCAACTGTTTCTAAGTTGACTGTTTCAGTCCAGAAACAATTCCTACCTCTTGCCATTCACAGCCATTTCGTAAAGCTGAACACTCATGGAGCAAGTAAAGCACTTTGAGGCATTTAAGGCAAAAAAATTAAGTTTCATATGCTAATGCCAGTACATTAGTTACAAGCAACACAACATATCTCATCTGAGCTGAATACTCACACAGACTATTCTGCAGTCTTTGTGAGAGAAAAGGGGCACTGAAACCTTTTGGAATCAAATGCATGGGGAATGTCTTCACATATTATAGGGCACAGATTTCAGGATTACAAAATTTATACAGGTCTTAGTCACTTATTTTGCAGATTCCAGCCCAAGACTTACAGACTTAGAGAAATGGGGCAATCAGAATGATTCCACACTTTCAGTCATTTTTAGGCCTTTGACAAAAATCAGAAATGTCCAAACTTTTTTCTGGACAGCCGGAAAATAGGAAATACTACAGCTGTCAGCAGGCTCACTGCTCATGCACAAATAAGCCAGCATGAAAAGTCTAATTTATTGAAATATTAATCAAAAAGCACCAGAAATCCCATACCTGTAATTTCAGAATTCAAAAGCAAGCACATAGTTGAAAAAACACACATTAAAAAAGTACTTACTCTACCACTGATAGCATCGATATCTATTTCTGCTTTTTTGGCCCATTTCTGCCAGAAGTTGGGATCATCTAGTGAAATATCCGTCCTGTTTCCAGATGCAACAAAACTAGCCTGTAATAAATAAAACTAAAGCTTACCAACATCATACATCAAAAGTTTCTAGTTTGCCTCACTGCTGTGAAGATTGCCTGACCTTATTTCATCAAAAATCTCCCAAGCAGCTGTTAAGACTTTAGAAGTTACTTACACTGCAAAGCAACTCAAAAGTTCTCCTCCCCCTTAATTTTTAAAAATCAGATCCATAATATATCAGAAAAATCTAATGAACTTTCATGCACCATCAGGAGAGAAGAACATTAAGCAGCAAGACTCTTCTGCTTCTAAGTCTGAATCTAAATTACACGAATGGAAGAAAAAAGAATCTTTTGAAGAGGCTTATCAGCATTTGGGGATTTCATCTCATGCAGAAGTACTCGCTTGAGGGAAATTTCAAAGGGGCGTTTAAGCTGCCAACAATCAAAGCCTGAGTGCATGGAATAGGCTTAATTTCAGAAGGCATTTAAAAAACCCTGATACACTGCATTTGGGAAAAGAGTAAATACATATAAAAATTTCTAACTCTTCTGATAAAAAGACAGTGATGATGATCTTTAGAAATCTACTTCTTATTTAAGCCATAATCAGGAAGATATAAGAGAACCTAAATAAACATATAAATAAATAACATTTTAAAATATTGCTATTTAAGAATTGCTATTTAAGAATATAAATATACATTTATGATATTTTAAGTCTTCTTTTTTTCTTTGCCTTTATAATTCACTTGGAATTCTCACAATTGCATTCATGAAGTGCCCAGACCTTCACACTCTCAGCCCCCTTCCCATGCACATATATGTATCTACACTCACTGCTATTTTAGAAGGTTTCTTATTTTGCTTCTCCAATTCTTAAAAAAACTCAAGGTTCAAAATATATTTTTTGTTTATGCATTTTTAGAATAGGCCTGACAATTTTTAACCTTATTAATTATTGTCATACATATTTTCCTCTGCCCTTAATGTATCTAAATACAAATAGATCTACAAACAAACTTGTTTTAATATCATTGGTTAATGCAGCTCATTATATCTCACACAACCACACCATTTTCCAAAGCAGCACAGATCCATTACTCATCTTTTCTCAAGCATGCTCCTTGCACCTGGCATTTACAGAATCTGTCTGTGGCAATCTGATTTTTTTTGTGCATGTTAACATAAATATATAGATGCAAGAACCCAAAATACGTACCTCACACACACCCCCATTAAACACAAGTAAACATAACTCAAAAATAAGGCCTAAGCTCTACACCACCCAGCCACATTTACAGCTCTTTACTGTCACAGAACACTGTGCTGCTCTGCACCTTGGCAAACGTGGAGCCTCTTCCCTCGGATTCAATCGTGATGGTTTTAGTCCGGCGCTGCAGAATCTGGTCAATGTCCTCCTCACAGAACTTGGAGCCTTCATCCTCTTCATCCATAATGGCACCGTAGGCACCTCTTCGAAGCAAGTCTTCTATTTCTTTTTTGGAGAGTTGTTGGATCTGAGCAAATAAAATAGGGTTTAGACAGTCAAGGAAAAAAAAAACCTTAAAGTCTTTTCCTCCTTCCCATCTTTCCAACACCTAATTGTGCCTTATGATCTGTAAGTCTAAATCTGGAGTATTAAAAGCTATGACAAAAGTCTAGCTGACAGTTGAAATAATAAATTAGGTGCTTACAGTACATATTTTTACAAGTACGTCTCTTTTTTTTTTGCTATTCTTAATGCCATGATGTGTAGATTTTAAAAAAATTACCTGCTCACACTTACATTAAAGCAACACATTATCTTAATATGAGAAGATAGAAGGAAACAAAGAGAAACTTTTCTCCTTGTTCTAACTTTGACATTATCTACCTTTAACTTTATGAGGCAAGAAATAGTGAAAGATTTATCAGAGTAACTAACTAGGTTTAAAATGTTATCAGCTATATTGCTAGTCCACACCAGAAAATAAAATGGAGATGCAAATGACAGAAAAAGGGAAAAGTGGCAGCTTCTGTAATTTAAAGTAATTCCCACATGATTACAAAAGCAAAAGGAAAGTTATTTCAGGAAATAAATCTACATACACCACCAACACTGTTTTCTCTTCCACTCATACTCTGCAAGACAGCCTTATCCAGTCCCAGTTTCAGACTTGCTCTGTCAAACATCTCTCTCTCATAGGAATTACGTGTGATCAGTCTGTAGACCTTCACTGCTTTGTTCTGACCAATCCTGTGGCATCGGGCTTGAGCCTTTGGAAGGAAGGGAGAAGGGCAGTTAAGAGTTTAGACTTACCTAGGAACAACATACTGATCTTTTAAAAACTTGTTTTTGCTGTAGCTCAGTCCAAAAATAGGAGCATGATCTCAAAAAGAGTCAACACAGATTTGAGCAAACAGAAGCTATCAGACATTTTCCACATTGTGAATAGTTTTCTAAACACAATGTATCAAGAAAATGAAGATGAATGACCTGCGCTGAATGCTCCTGACTGGTACTTCCCCTGGAGTAACACCAGATAAAAAGACCTCCTAGCCTCCGAGTCAGCTGATCTCCTGATACAAACAGTAAAGTAGTTGCAACTTGAGAATTATTTCAATTTCAGCATCCAGTTCCTAGATTCGATCAATTAATTTTTCTTAATGCATATTAATCCTTTTGTGTACATTTTGTTTCAACTGAACACCTCCATATCCATAAACTGTTTTAGTCAGTACATGTGAAATATAGCCTCTGGGTTCAGAGAGTCATCAACTCTTAAGGGCTTTATCAACACACTGACTTTACCAGTGCCATATATTTCAAAAATAACTGATTTGAAAGGAAATCAAACCAAATCCCAACCAAATGAAATCTCTTCTGAATTGAAGGCATCAAAAAACTTTACACACACGCCCTAAAAACATGAATGTTCTAAAATTATGCGTGTTCAAACAGAGACAGTATTCAAAGAGATTAAACTTTTATCCATAGGGTTTAATTAGGGATCTCTACCATGCTCAAAGAACCTTACTTGCAGGTCATTCTGGGGATTCCAGTCAGAATCAAAAATGATGCAGGTATCTGCTGCAGTCAGGTTGATGCCCAGGCCCCCAGCCCTGGTGCACAGGAGGAAGACGAAGCGATCCGAGTCGGGTTTGCTGAAGCGGTCGATGGCAGCCTGCCGCAGGTTCCCCCGCACGCGCCCGTCGATGCGCTCGTACAGGTACCTGCAAACAGCCAGACACACAGACACAGCATTACAGGTACCTGCAAACAGCCAGACACACAGACACAGCATTACAGGTACCTGCACACAGCCAGACACACAGACACAGCATTACAGGTACCTGCACACAGCCAGACACACAGACACAGCATTACAGGTACCTGCAAACAGCCAGACACACAGACACAGCATTACAGGTACCTGCAAACAGCCAGACACACAGACACAGCATTACAGGTACCCGCACACAGCCAGACACACAGACACAGCATTACAGGTACCTGCAAACAGCCAGACACACAGACACAGCATTACAGGTACCTGCACACAGCCAGACACACAGACACAGCATTACAGGTACCTGCAAACAGCCAGACACACAGACACAGCATTACAGGTACCTGCAAACAGCCAGACACACAGACACAGAGCATTACAAAAGGTTTTCTATTTTAAAGAGTCGTTTGAACAGGTCTTACTTATTTATTCTGCTTACGTATTTATTCTTTACTGTCAATGAAAGTGATAAAGACTAACTCTGATCAGCAGTGGGTAACAGACCAAAAATCATGTCAGAACTTGCACAGCTGTAGTACTAACACACATCAGCAAGTCCAAGCACTGAGCCTTTTAAGACAAGTTCTTCTCCATTTTATCCACTAAGCAAGTACCTGATTATACCTGTATTATTTAGGTCCATTAAAACACACCCTAACCTGAAGTCCTATGTGGACACTCAAGTTTTCTACATATTATCCTCGGATCCCTGTCTAGGGTAACAAAAACAGGACTGTGGACTCTTGTATTATATACCAAATGCCTGAACACATTAAGTGTAACCAAGCAGTCAGCAGAAACCAGAACTTGGTGAGCTGTCAGCTGGACAACATATTAATTGTGTAAAGATTAAGAGAAATGGAATAAAAATGACATGACAGCTCCTTTAACTGTCTTTATCAAGGCTTCCTAGACTAAACCCAGCAAATTTTCAAGCCCGAAGTAACACTGTCATTTATTACCTCTGACAATTACAAAGACTGCTTTGAAACCTCTGAAATCAAGCAAAATGCTTAAAAGCTTCTGTACCTATAAACTGAACAAGATGCTGAATGTGTATCTAGTAGTCAAAAAGCCTCATAACCATTTTTCTTCTCATCAGCTATAAAATGGCACAGCAGATAATCCACAGGACCACAGTCATTCTGGCAGGCAGCCATCTATCTCCTACAGGCCTGAATTCTGTTAAGTGCTAAGTCTGATCATGTGTGCACTCCAACATCTCTCATCAAATGCCAGCACACAGCAAATTTCAGCTTCTATGGATTTCAAAAGATTCCACCTGTAGATATGATTCACTGGTCTAAATCTAACAATGATGCAGAAAAAGGAACATTTTCCATACTGAATTATAAGTACTACTATGAAGTTAAAATGAATCTTTTAAAATAAAACATGGGAACTGTTGCACTCTCAGTTCAAACAGATAGCTTTAACATAAAACTATCACAGATACTAAAATAATCTACTATCCAGTATTCCAGTAACCACTGCAGGAAGGCTTAACATTGATAATTTTTCTATTTTCAACATGTTTACTCTGTGTTACTCTGATGAAGTTCACTGACAATTACACACTTCAAAGCAGTATGTACATTGTAACAAATCCACTGCTAAAACAACAAGAACTATGCCTTGTTATATATTTTCAGGTTGATACAGCAACTACTAATTGTAACCAAGTTTAAGGTTTTATGCATTTATGTAGTCACATGCTCAAATAAGCACTTGGTTTCCATGGAGTCAATAGTCTGTAATAATCAGAGGATGCAATTACATGTGATGGCAAAAGCCAGCCTAAGAGCAGGTTTATGGCTGGCAGTTCAGCTCTGCTGCAAAATTCAAAGCAGTCAATTTAGCAAAGACAGGAAGAACATGTGCACTTTTACATTAATAAAAAACACATCCCCAGTTGTTTATCATTCTGTGTTTATATTCCTTTGGAAGCAAGGAGCTGTATCTTGGACCCATCTGGGCCCAGTTCAACACTGTGTAAGTAAAGAACACATTCAGTGCTTCCTGGGGTTTGGACAAGCAATGATAAGTTTGAACTTAGCTGGTTTCTGACAGAAGATGTAAAAAAAGTATACACATAATTGAATGTTTAATGGAAAAAGCAACAGACTGAAGGCACATGGTTTACTCAAACTGGACAACCTCTCTTTAGTTTTTCTCTGAAGTTCTTAATTAGTTGTGAACAAATGATCACAGAACACAAAGTTACACACTGATTAGCAAACAAAGAAAAAACTCCCAGCACTGCTGGGCTGCTGTCATTAATCCTGCACTACCATTCACACAAAACAATATACTACAGGATACAGAAGATCAATCTTACCTTTTATGTATAAGGTAATCCTCCAAAATATCAAGGCAGCGCACCATTTGAGAGAAGATAAGGACCTTGTGGCCTCCTGCTTTCATTTTTGGAAGAAGCTTATCAATAAGAACCAATTTACCAGCAGACTGGATCATTGCCTGCAGATGGAAGTCAGGAGCACTTGGACTATATGTTTCTTTAAACTCTCCAAGGATCTTCTCTTCAGCACCTATCAAAGAATATATTTCAATATCTATGGATGTATTTACACAAATATCTCCATATACATTCAAATCTAAGTTACCAAAATCAGTGCTGTATTCTAAATATTCCTTTTTTAGGCACTGATGGAGACAGAACAGAGCTCTGGATGGTTCTGAAATCTAAGCAAGAACGTCTATTTTTATCAGCTTTGGAAACAAGTCTGAAGTTTTTAAGCAGAACACCACAGAAAAGAACACCTTGAATGAGGTGAACTCCCCTCCTCCAAATTTCAGAAACTGAAATACTTATTCTCAAGTATTGCATGTAGAAAAACTACTAAAAAAAGTTCTTTTGTCTTTTTGATATTTTAAATGGGTCGTCAGTCTTTGCAAAATTACAGTATTTTCAATACTACTTCTGAAACCACAGCCAAAACTTTTGGAGTGTAAAGTGTATTTTCTTGTAAGTCAGGAAAAACAACAGTTATTAGTAAGTGAGAAAAGCAATGAAGACGGACAGAAATCACAGCACTTGAAAGAAGCATTTCTTTTAAAACTTAGACCTACAAGTTCTTCATAGTGCTTTTAAAGAGCTGTACCATTTCTGTGAGATAATTGCTTCTAAATGTTCTGTGAAATCCCACAGAACAAGTTCAAGCTTCAGGTTGCAAATAAGCAAAGGTCTCACAACTTTGTCTGTTATCTATCAAAAAGATGTTTCCACCTAATCCAATCCTTGGATAATCCAAAGAAAACATTGAAGAACTATAACAAAATTCTTACATATTTTAAATAAAAGTAAAAAGTAAGTTAAAAAAAAAAATCAGTCCTTATCCTGTCTTTACCTTTGATGAGGTAAGGGTGGTTACAACACTTTCTGAGTTCCATCATAGTGTTAACCAGATTGGGTACATTTGCCTGCCCTGCTCCTTTGGATAAGAAAGCAAAATTTTTCTCCAAAATCGCTCGGTAATATTTCTTCTGAATATTAGTTAGTTCCACTTCAATTATTGTTTCCTCCTTAGGAGCCAGCTTTTTTTCTACATCTTCTTTTAATCTCCTGAGCATCATGGGTTTCAGGATAGCTTGTAGTTTCTGAACCTAAAGGAAGCGCAATCGTTTGTTGGACCATGAAAAAAAGGTAACAGTGCAGCTCAATGAAAAAGAATTCCCCCCTAAACTCTAAAGCTCACACGAGCTCCTACCTGTTCCTCTGTTTTAAGGTCTCCAAACTCTTGCATGAATGTTGATTCAGCAGGAAAACGCAATGGTTCTAGGAAATGAAGGAGGCTAAATAATTCCTCTACTGTGTTCTGCAGTGGGGTACCTGTTAAGAGCACTTTATGCTCCTAGAAAAGAAAAAAAAAACCTTACATAAGCTGATCTGCACACATTTGCAAAAATGTTTGGTTAAGTCTGAGCATCAAAACCTGAAAATACCAGTTCTGTGTGTCACTAAGCACACAGGTAATACAGATAAGCAGATTTATTAAAAAAACCCAATACCTATTTTCCAGTAGCTCTCCTTTAAATTTTCTCTTCCTACACCTGTAATGAAGGAATGAGTGAACACTTCAACTCTGCCTCTAATATTCACAGATTTATAATCCTCCCTCTCAATAGTGCAAAAAATATACACTGAGCATGTACCAGAAAGCAACTCAGAGAACACACACAG
The DNA here is from genome assembly GCA_013400175.1 of Phainopepla nitens. Lineage (NCBI taxonomy): Eukaryota > Metazoa > Chordata > Aves > Passeriformes > Bombycillidae > Phainopepla > Phainopepla nitens. The sequence continues at coordinate 492,485 of VXBQ01010779.1, forward strand.
GAAAGAAATAATGAAGCAATGAAAAATGCAAAACTAGTGATGGTGCATTCTGATATATGGTAGTACCGCTTTTAAAAATCTGTAGCTGTATAAAAAAAAATCTGTACTAGACAATTAGTCTGTTTAAAATTCTACTACTGGCGTGCTTTTATTGTGAAATAACTTGCTTAAAATACTTTCTAAATTTTAACACATTGCACAAAGACTAAACCAAATTTTAAATGATATTTCCATCCTAATCAAAACAAAAACTATACAACAGCATCATCAGAAATAGATTGTGCTTACAGTGAGAACTTGCCACATTTTGTTTAATCACAAATATACCAGCATAAGCTATCAAAACCACATATGTTTGAAGAGTATTAGGAATAGTTATCTCTCAAGAAACACTGCTTGAGATGTCTCTTTCGGTATGTAAAGCAGATTTTTAATTTATTATCATACTATACTGAACTAAAATCAACCCCAAAAAGTGAACTATAGGTACTCACAAGGTTCATTAATTTTAGTCCTTCCAAAAGTTTGCAGTTTTTGTTCTTCAGTCTGTGAGCTTCATCAATAATAACACATCGCCACTCAATTGCATTTAATTCTGGACACCCACCAAGAATCATTTCAAAAGTTGTGATAATGGCCTGGAACCTGTAGGTACCTCGAACAATACGGCCCTGGAATTCATCAACACACACAATTTGTTACAATCCCTCCCATCTACTCAATTTACACATTTTGCTGTTGAAATGTTGCCAGGAGCCAGACAGTGGATTTTACATTATAAATTGATTTGTCATCACACTAAATAATCTTTGTAACTCTCTAACTAATACTAATGAGTAATTATACATGGGCCCAAATCCAGTTCTATCTAAGCGACAGAACAAATTTAACCCCTTCTAAATTACAGGTATAACCATCTAATAGAACAATTTTAAAAGATGCATGTAGATAAAACCCCATTTTTAATGCTGAGAAAACCTGAAAGAGTGAAAGGAAAAATTCTACAGTAAATCAATCAAAATATATGATGTTAATATAGTTAGCAGTCATACAATAAGTAATCACAGTATCACCTGAGAACTAAATAAAAGCTTTTTATCCAGTTTACTCCACTGGTCTGACAAGGAGAACATGTAAGGCCTTCAGCAAGGCAGTACAGAATAACTCACTAGGCAAACAAGATGTCATTTTGATATTTAGCACTAATTAATAAAAAGTTCTCAGTTTTATTAATTTTGAAGAAATACCATGACAACTAAATATTATTCATGCACAACACATAAAAGAGAAAAAAAAAAGGCTGTTAAAATCGTCAGGTTTCAGGTTTTTCTCATGTCATTTAATGGTGTGTATTTCAAAAAAGCAAGTTCAGACTGTACACAGTTAACAGCAGCAAAGGGAAATCAACAGCTACATAAAGGTAGCAGAGCTTAATCAGTATTATTTTTTTTCTCCCTGCTCTTCAGATTCAGGACCCAACTGCAACCATCTGTGTACACTTTAATCTCCACAAGAGTACCAGCGTCACTGCTATTCAATTGCAAAATTACTCAGCACAGTGAAACAACACACACATCTTGCTGCAAACACTGCCACTAAATTTACCCAGTAAGCATTTGCTGAAGATGCTCGTATGTAACATCCTGGAACGTGAAGTGACTTTCACCAAGATAAACACACAGATAATGTCAAGTACCCTTTCATTGCTGCCACCTGAGCTATGTTTTGAGTGAGTTATTGCACACAAGTGACATTATCGTACCTGGGAGTCCCTGAAGTACATCTCATACTGCTGAATCATCTGCCTGCTGATCATGCTTCCGTGGTACACCACAACATTCAGGTCAGTCCACGTGCGGAATTCCCTCTCCCAGTTTGTTATAGTGGAAAGTGGAGCTATGATCAGGAAGGGGCCTCTTATACCCGTCAGGAGGATTTCATACAGGAATGTAATGGACTGAATGGTTTTGCCAAGGCCCATCTCATCTGCTAAAATGCAATTTCGCCTGAAAGCAAAAAATATTTATTTGTTGCCGTCATCAAAGAAGTACAGACCCTAAAGTTGTTACTAAAATGAACAATTTACAAAAACAAAACTCAAATACACCAGTTTACAGCAACAGTCAAAACTGAGGCACTGCAAAAAGATCCCTGAAAGCATTCCCTGGTTAAGATGAAAGAATGTGCACAAAACCTTTGTGTAAAGCTTTGCATCAGGTCTAGCACTGCCAAAACCTGAGAACGGAACGTTCCGTGCAGTTCTCCAACAAAAATATTCCAGAAGTATTCTAATGGGACTATCTTTGCCCTAATTAAAGGAACTTAAATTAAGCAGGTTTCCTACATGTACATTCACCTTGACAAAACTGCTAGAAATTAATGAAGATTCCCTAGAAATCACACACGGGAAGTATCCCAGCTACTCTCACATGAAATGAGTGCATTAGAGCATCATTAACAGATTTCCCTTTTTGATTCCAGAACTAGACAGATGCCTATAACTAAATCACTGCATGAAGCACCACTCCATGCTCACCCTCAGCCACACAATCCAGCCCTTCACTCTGTCTGCAGATGTCACACAGCTCTGAACTACTTGAATGAGAATTAAAATCAGATTTCCTTCTGCAGATCAGTAACATGCATGCTAAAATGCTCCACCTGCTGCCATCATCTCTAAGGGACATGCAACTGGTACATTGGAAATACAGCAAGAAGGAACATTCATTAACACAAAATCAACTGAGAAGCAGAGAAAATACATAATTCTGGAAAAGATCTTGCAAGAGATTATATTTCTGTTCATAATACACAGCATAAATGCACAAAGTTAACTTTAGCTTAAAATACGGATAATGCAATTATTTACTAGCCTTACTTTTGAAGAGAGGTAACTTTATTATACTACTCTAGCAATCATTTTGAAAGATGCAAGCATTTACCAGTTTCAAAAATTGTGAAAGCTTGTGCTTTGGTTGTTTTCGCTTTAATTTCTATATAGTCATTGAAAATTTATTTTCAATTATGTTAGTTGCATTATTTTAATATTTTGTTAATTTTTGTTATTAAAATATACTTGCACATCCAAAGAGAAAGAAAATTGTTCCGGTTAAACCATTTTAGCTATAAGCAGAGAAACTGCAATAAATTTAGTTAAAACAGTATTCATCCCCAATAAAAGTGATTCACTCCATAGCTAACATACACATAAAAAAATATTCCATGCATATACCTATTGTACCAGTTGAACAGGAGCCAGTTAAGTCCTTCCAGTTGATATTCCCTGAGCTGATTGCCATTTTTATATTCCCTGGACTGTTCTATCTTCTTCCAGGAGTTTGGAGGTGGTCGGTCCTTTAAGGGAAAGATTAATATATGTACAAATTGATACCTGTTTTATTTTTCCAAAATATATAACCCCACTATTTCGTAAGTGTATCACTTTAGATTTAGAATGTTATTATTCAACCTTAAAAGTGAAGTGCCATTGTTAACATCACTTACTAATTAATAGCCTGCAGAAATCTGAAATTTGTATTTTTCTGTAGGAACTGCTATTTAAAAAATTAATTTAAGTCTATATGATAATTAAATTAAGCAACTGGTATCTGAAAAATAGAATACAAAAACTTTGGCAGGAATAATATGGCACACAAGTTCATTTACAAATGCAATTTCAAGACCACATGAAGTTTACTTTGGCAGCTCTAAGAACAGACAGCTGACCTACAAGAGAGCCAACGGAATATTGGGATTAACAACAGCCCTGAAGTCTTAGGCAGCTCTGGAAGCTGATGCTGAAGCAGTCTGGGCATCTACACAGTTACTGGGATCTTATCCCCTCCCTTCTGCACTTGCCCTGCACTGCTGATCACTCTGTCCCACTGCCAGTGCAGGAAGCCAGGGCCAGCAGCACAAAAAAGTAAACTTTGGAGAGGTTTTGTGTCCTGAACAGATTTCCCCAAGGGATTAGACCAGAAGAGCAGCAGCAGCAGGGTCATGGCACAAAGGCCATGACAAAACAGACTGAGATCATGGAGGTGTATCACCTTCAGTGCCCTCAGAAGCTCAGGAAAGCTGAGAGGCTACATATAAAATATTTATGTATACATACACACAAGTTCCCAAGCGGGGAGCCAGAGGAGCCTGGCCTCTAGCTTAGCAGGCTTTTGAGGTGAAATAATGCAGTTTTTGGTTGATATTAGGTAGGATTCCAACAGAAAACTTCTGATAGCTCCTGCCCCCCAACATCAACAAACTCACATATTCAAGTGAAGTAATTTTAGTAGGAGCTTTTCTCATCAGCTGTACTTCCCCCCTCCACTCCCTCTCCATTTCTCAGCATTTTTAAAAGCTTGCATTCACTGGCCTAATGTGGCAGCTCTGAATTTTCCATGTGAGTTTCCTCTCTCTGCACTCCAGCGTCAGCATCACCTGAGCCCAGGTCTGGGCGCAGCAGGAGCTGTCCCTCCCCAGCAGCTGTGGCTTCCTCCCCTCTCCCACCAGCTGCCATCTGTCCACTCCCCCACTCCCAGAGCAGCCACAATCCTGCTTGCAGGGCTTCAGTCAGCAAATAATTTCTTGTAGCTGCTGGAGCCTGAACCAAAAATTCTTGTTGCTGATGCTGAGATGACTGTCAGTTGTACAGTTGCGCTTTAATCATCTTTTTCTCTCACAGCCAAATATGGTAACATAGGCAGAAAAGCTGTTCTTCCCACATGCCAAAATGTCAGGATTTTAAATAAATACTACAAAAATGAACTCAATATAATATGAAGATGTTAATCGTGACTACTGTCATTATCTGTAGATGGAAAAACCATTAAAATAAATTCCAAAGCCTCCAAATTAAAACACTGTGCATATTTAGTTATGTAAAAGAAGTAAGTCAGAACAAGTGTTGTACTACACCAGGCAGGACACATGTCCTACTCTGACAATGACATACAGGACTTGAAATAGAACTATTTTGCTTTCTCCTGCTCTAGGAGACAGAAGATTGATAATTTCAAGATAAAACACATTGCCTAATTACACATATTTTTCTTCCTTTCAGCTAGCTCCTTAACAACAAGAAAAATAAAATCAGAAAGAAATTACAGAACCTGACTGACAGATCTCATTTGCCAATTCCCTTCAGTGCTGAAGTACAAAATTTAACTCTCTTCTCTATAAAAGGGTGTTAATATGTCATCCTGGTTTCCGCTCATTTTAAAGGTGCTCAGTTCTGTGATAACCAGTTTCAACATGTGGCTCATTGCTGACTTAGAAACTTAAAAAGTCACAGCACTTGAATTATTTCCCTAAGCAAAAATTGTCTGTTTTTTTTTTTTTTTTTAGAGTAACAACTAAGATAAGGATATTTATCTATGCCTACCTGAATATTTTATTATTCCTAGGGTAAAAAGGCACACAGATGCTTTACACAGAATGTCAATAAGCCTTATGTTTTAACACAGGAGTTTAAAGTTGGGAAAACCAAGTCAGATTTAACAAGACAGACAAGTAAATTAGATATAATTTTACCAATCTCCTTGAGTCAGGCCTGGAAGCTTGCAATTGTTCAAATTCTTCTATTTTTGCTTGATCTACATCTTCTTTCAGCTCCCACGTACTGTCTTCATATGGCAACGAACACCATTTTACTAAATAGTAAATAACAGGCTGCAGAAGAAAATTCTGAATGTTATCAGTTTTTAATTTAGTATACAGACTGTTAATATGCCTTACTATTAGACTAGCTTGCTTAAACAAGAGCTGGAATAAAAAGCACATTTCTCACAAATTTTTTAAATGTTCCGTGTAGATTCCTGTTACCTACCTACTTATCCTTGCCTCCCCACACTCTGCCACTTTCTGCAGACCTGTGGAGTGCTTTTCAACCCCACTTACCCACTAATACATCTTGTTTTAGTCTCAGGAAAGGTAAGCTACAGTATTTGTGCTATTTGTGGAAATGGGGCAGGGTGGCAGAACTAACTACAGAAGTGCTACCCAGAACATTTCCTCCACTCTCCAAATCAGGCTACCTAAACCAGGCCTAAACCAGAACTTTAGAGCTCCCAAACCAGAGGTCTTACCTATAAAACTCAGATAAAACTTTACAGGCTTGATGAACAACATACAGAAAAAAAGGAACCAAAGCCGATTACCTTATTTAGATTCAGTCCATAAATACTTAAAAACAAATAAAGAGTCATCCTTCCAGGAGCAGGGGGGAAAGTCTTATGACAACACATTTTTTCTGAAAGTTTAATCATGACAAATCTGCTACATACAATGAAAAGTCATTCTAACTCTCAACCCTGCTTTAGGAAGATTAATGCAGAAATCACTGGGTAAAAGTCTGTTCATTTTGCTATCCACATAAGCAGAGTAAGCATTATAGATATTCCAACAGCCTTAACCAACAACTTTCTTCTCAGTCTTTGATCTCCACTTGTCTCAGACTCTTTTTGAATTTTGACAATTTAATTGCTTGACTTGCTTTTCTGTTTTCTTTTTTTTTAATCTCAGAATGTTTTTGTTCTGTAATAGCTTTCCAGAAGAGGTATTTTAAATTAAAAAGAGAGTTGTGATAAATACAGAAGGAAAGGTTCACTGTTGGCTATCAAAGCACTTCAATTCACTGGCTGCCTAAAGCTTTTATTACCAGTGACCCCATGCCACTATCAGAGAGACAGGACAGTATATGGGATCAGCCTTTAGATGGAATTCACAAGACAATTATTGAACCTCACATTTATGTTAGTCAACATCTAAGTTTTGCCTACTATGACCTATTAATACTAATAAAAATATAAGCTATTAAATGCTGACTTCTCTTTCAAATCGACAGCTAGCACAGGAAAGGACAAGACTGTCATTATCTCATTAAAAATATTATTGAAGCTTTAAAATCATTGAAGTGTTACTCTGAGATCTGATAAAATTACAGTTGTCAAACACTACTTGGAGCTGTATCTTCCTGACTTGCTTTAAGACATATTTACCTCACCAGTGTCTTTATCTTCACAAAGAGACACCTCTAATACCCGGTCTACTTCAACATAGTCAGGATTAAAAGGTTCCTCTTCCATCTGCAGTGAAAAGATTCATAAAAATCAGTAGAGAGGCAAAAATAGTTGGTCTTTGCTAAGACTTGGTCTCATTGTACACAAAATGAATTTGGTAGCTGGAAAATGAGGTTTTTGCACACCAGTCCCCTGCACACATCCCCTTGGATCTCTTGGGCAACACTCACGGAAGAGGGATTTGACACTAGATCCACTTGTTCTGGGATGAAGTACTGTCTTGTGGAAGTCCTAGAGTAACTAGCCATACTGACTCCTTCCCTCCTTACCACTTCTAAGTAGTTACTCAATCAATTCCACTTTTAAACTGTTTAAGTCAGGTTAGTTGAGTGACTCCAGAAGACTTGCTCTTTAAATTACATTGAACAACCCAGCCCCTGCTGCAACCAACACCAATGGCTCATTTTCAGTTCCTAACAATCAACTCTTTTATATAAAAGCAAACTACAAATCACAATTTTACAAGGGGGGGAAAAAAAAAAGCTTATTTAATTTTTATTTCATACTCACATCTGCAAAAAAGTGAGCTCTTTGTGCTTTCCTTACTTTGAATCGCTTTATTTTCTGCTGGATTCTTTTATCCTTTAAAAGCTGTTGTTCTGTGGCCCACTCACAGTGGAGATATGAGCTAAAATCACAGAGATTGACATTAACACATTGGTGAAAGCAAAAGCTTACCATCTATTTTTAATATACAGTTAAAATAACAGAATCCACCATAAAGATCAAAGATTTATTCTTCCAAATAATCATCTTGCAGCACCTAGTTAAGGCAGCATTTTTGAGCTGGAATCTGTAGAACTCTGCAGATTCACAAATGTCTTTCATGCGTCCTAAGGAGAGAAACAAGCTTATTCCACGTGAGACCAAACAAGTCAAGTTTAAAACCTGACACCCCTATCAGAAAGTACCCAGAGATATAAATTACTTCATATTTTGGATGTGATTTTCCCATGTGCCTCCTGTGGCCATCTCTCCACAGGCCCTGCAGGATCATAGAGCTGAGCCCATGGAAAGCTCAGGAGAGCCCGTGGCAGAGGGAACCTGCCCTGGGCTGGGAGAGAAGCTGAGTGCAAGGAGGAGGAGCCAGCAGCACCAGCATCTACCTGCCCCCCAGGAGAGCCTTTCTGAAATTCCATTACAGAATTACACGTATTTCTTCTTCACACCCCTCTTTTAGTATGTTTTCATCATTTTTCAGGCTTTCTAAAGATATGCTAGGAAGTACATACAGCTGGGGATTACTCATTCTCAGATGAAGAGAAATTTTACCCTTTCAGAAAAACACAAGGTAAACGGTCTCCAACGAGATGTGGAGCCAAAGTCTCAAAAAAAATTACATTTATCATATCATTTGTTTTATCTGGTTGAATTATTCACACATGTAAAATTTAAAATAAACTTGGATTTTCAGCATCAAGAATTGAGTAGTAACAGGAACATAGATATGAAATTTAAAATAAAATATGGAAAAAAGGTTCTCTTTTTCCTTCAATATTTTTTGTTTCTTGCTTTTGATGTAAAATAATTTCTATCGCAAGTCTTCTCTTTCTTTTTGAAACAGTAAGTCCAACTACTACATCAGCATCTCCTAAATGCCTGACACTGTAAATCTAATCTAGGTTCACAAAACACCTCTGATTTAAATTCATGAAATTAAAATTTGCTTCAGGCATGCAGTCCCTGTTGAATTTAATAAATGTATCTTCTAATTAAATAATTATAATCTCTAAAAAATTCTGTTCTTTGGCAAATAAAGGCTGCCAGCTTATTGGACAGTGCTGGTTTCACAATACTCATAGTTTAAAAATTGTTACTACCATATTACAAATTCTTAGAAATTTCAAGATTAAATTGGTTAAGAAAAATCTCAATAGATAACAAAATAACCTTCAAACAATACAAAACTTGAGTACATAAATATGATATTAAACAGTTCAGTCAACACATGCAACGCAACAACTTTAATACTTACTAGTTCTTGTATTTTACAAAAAACTCTTCTGTGTCTACTGTCATCCCAGCAGATATCTGGAAAAGGAAGTTCAGGGGTAATGTAAAATCATAGAAGCAAACCCCTTTTTCAAATAAATTTTTTTTTCCCATGACAATCACTTACTTCTTTCTTTATTACCCTGGAGGATAAGATTTTGTCTACAATTGCTGCATCTTCTTCACTTGGATTTTCCTATAAACACAGGAAAATAATGATATTATAAAACTACAGAAAATGCCCCCTCTCTCAGGCTTAAAACATGTGGTCACATGTGGCTTGTCAGAAGCTGAGCAATAAAGGTAAATCTGACCTCCAGTATCAGCATTCCCTAACAGACTGGAAGTAAAATTTAAAATCCAGGTCTCTACCCAGAAAGGTTTACGTGCAAAAGTACAGCAAGTCTGGCACTTGCAAACAGCATCACCTGCAGTGCTCACCTGCCAGACACACTGAGTGCAAGCACTGGGGATTCTGATGCTTGCCAGACACTGTGAATGCCCTGCTGAGTGAAACTGATGCACTGGACGTATCCAGAATTTAGTTACACACAACTGGAGAAGAACTCTGACAGACAGGTGGGAAAAGAGGAAAGAAACCCAGTGTGTGACAAACTCAGTCTGATGCATCTACTCTGCACACAGGTAGCAAACACGCTGTGGAATCAGAGCGTTGTGTCCGACAACTCCAGCAGGGCTTAGATGAGGCACAGATGGGATCACGTGGCTCTGCCACAGCTGGGGCTGTGGCTCCAGAGACAGAGGTGATCTGTACAAGCTGCTTGCAATAGTCAGTCACCTTTGCTCTTGTCTTATTTGTTCCCAATTATAGCATCATTCTCCCTCCCTTACAACTGCTGGCACTCTTTCAAGCATCTCATGAACACTTTTTTCCTGCTTCTTCCCTGCCCCTCTGTTTACCCTGAATGGACCGACAGTAAGTTTGAGTCTACAAGTTGAACAATGAAGTGTAAAACTGCAAGGGTTATGGGGGGAGGAGGAGGAGTGTCCTTTTTAAATACCTCAGTATGCAGAGATCCCCCAAATAATCTGATGCTTCTTTAAGTCATGATAACATTAGAACAGAGCTTTTTCATATGCCTATGCCACATAAAGAATTACTTGAGATATATCCATCCTTAGTCTTATTCTTAACTTCAATTAAGTCAACAGATGTTTGTAACACAAAAAAATAGTAAGAAGTAATTTCTCCCAGTTTTCAAGACCTTAGGAAAACATCACACTAACTGTGGCTTAGAAATAATAATGTATTCCAAGGTAGAAGCTTTATTCACTGAACTACTTGAGACAAACAGAAAGTTCCCACATACCAAGCCAATTTTTACTTACCACAAATAATTGTAAAGGCTGTTCAGCAGGTAAAGGGGCAGAATTCTTTTTGATTTTAACAGAAACTTTAGCTGCTTCTTCTTCTGATTGTTTCCCTTCTCCTTCTTCAGCATATTTTTTCCTTTTAACTTGACGATTTGATCTTCTCTTCTGCCATGCAGGAGAAAGAAAAGAGGCAGAGGTTTTACCCAAGATTTCCCCTAACATGAGTTGCATGTTCTGGGACACTCTAAGCAATACTTCAGCTGTACCCAAAATCAAAGGCCAACTTTTGATACCAGCATGGAAAAACGTACCTCTGTTATCCACTTATGTTCAATCAATTAAATTGTTATTTTCTCCTTCATGTAAGCATACGATACTTTTATTTTTAGGGTTCAAAAGGAAACATGAAATACTCTTTTCAGGGTATGGGAGCAGAGCTGATACATAACAGATCTCCCACGAGCATCAGTATTTCAACAGTGATTTCCTAAAGCAGTGTAACAGCAGAGTGTTACTGTCCAGCTCCACAATCAGATGGAAAGATATAAAATAAGCTGTCGGGTCTCTACTAAATGGTGCTATACAAAAAATTATGAAGCTTTTCATTAGATCATATTGGTCAGATTGCTGATGAAGTCTGACATGATGGCTAATAAAGTCTGTTGCTTTGTTAATGTCTGTATTTTCTCCTCCACCTTAATCAAGGCTTGTTTAACAGCATTATTTGGATTACTTTGCAGTTTCACTAACCTTTCATTCTGGTTTCTGCAAGAATCTGAGGACAACAAATTCCAGCTGAAGAAATAATGTTCAGGAAAAGAAGATAATTCCTTCTCACTCACAGTTTCAAATACTTAAGATTATGAGGATATTGCATAACATTTCCAACCCCTCAGTACCAATATATGAGACACTACCTATTTAACTGTAAGATTAATTTGTAAATTGGATTCACTGGATAAAAATAGCAGTATCAAACTAGTCAGCTAACATTTGAAAACACTATAATCTGCTTTAGGGAACTGATCATCATAAAAATAAAAACATCAAAACAAAACAGTCTCTACAAAAACAATTTTATTATATTGAGCTACACAGAAAAGGGTATTTTTATGCAGGAAAATCCATTGCAGGTTGCAATGTTATATTACACTGCAGTACTCAGTTGGGAGAACAATTTGTGAATAGGACAAAACCCAAAATCCTGTGGTCACAGTGGTTTCTGCAGAGCAGGTATTAAGTAACAGTGAGATTGCAGCACAGGAACTTTTCTCCCTGACTGTAAATTCAGCCCTTGGTCTGGCTGGTATCTGGTAAAAGATGTGGCTGTACTTTAACAGCTCCATGACAAGTACAGAGCAGTAACCTATGGGCAGAGTACAAAGAATGGGTATGACCATTCCTCCAGAGAAGCTGCCAAAATCAAACTCCTTCATGAGATTTCCACAATTATGTAGATTACCTGTTCTTCCATAGTGTGTGTGGCACCGGGTGTTACCACCAAAAGGCATTTCTAATGTAAAGATGCAATAACGTCACATTATACTTAAATCAATAACAGTTTGCTCATAGAAGTAGGTTTAAAAGAAAAAAAAAGCCAGGTAACATGAGCAATGCAAGATTATGTAACTGGCATTTTAAATTCTTTTCACTGTGTCTTTTCTTAAAGTATGAAGTGATTAGCAAAACATCAACATATGTTCTCCAATACATTAATACATGATCTGACCTGTTCAGAAAAAAACTTTTGTATTTTCCTGAGCTGAAAACTATGACCATAAACAAATGGCTCTAAGCCATAAAATGAAGCAGCACCACACATTAAAAATAAAAATAATAAAAAAATCCATCTATTTTAGGAAGACACTTAATGTGAAACTAAGCATGCAAAATGAATTAGGAGGAAAAAAGGCCTAAAATTGCCCCCCGAGAGCTTTGAAAGAGCTATTTGCAACAGAAATTAGAAACAGCTCCTTGAAAATAAAATCATGAACATGTTCGAAAACTAACAGAAAATGAATTAAATTAATGAAGTAAAGCAATTTATGTCTTTCCTGCTTTTCCCCAGTTCCTTCAAAGAGAGCAGGACAGTGCTGTGACATTCTGCAATACAAGTTATTTCTCTCTCATGCCACCCCTGATTATCTTTACCCTCTTTTCCCTTCACACCATCAGCAGGTGATTTCCTGATACACTCAGGAAAGAACTGATCTTCAGTCTTTTATATTACATTTATTGGCCTATAAGTTTATGTCTATCTGATAACAGAACACGACTGAAAAGTTAAGAGATCCTTTCAGGTAGCCTTTACCTAAGACAAGCTATCACTTCAGTTAATGAGAAGTCATTCTGGGAAATGGCTTCTGATCCCTTTTCCCCTCCAGCATTATTATCTGTGAAACACCAGAGGGCAATTCAGTATCTCATAATTGTTTTTTGATAACAATCATCAACTAATGCAATTAATTTTTACTCAACAGCACCTTATTTTGAATACTGATTTTGCCTCTGTGGATGAAATAGCCACAGGATAAAAACCTGTCCATTTCCAGCACAAAACCTTACTTTAGTGGAGAATGCCCTAAAGCAAGAAGTTATAATTCTGTTACTAACGCAAACATAAACAGAATATAATCTCTTACCAACAGTTCATGCTTCTTCACGCACAAGTTTTAGAAATAATTAGCTATGTTACTACTATTTCAGGGCAATCTATGAAAAAACTGCAGAAAATAAGTTACAGGAGAGCTATTCCTCAAGGGAATGACTCGACCACTTCAATACTTCCTCTGGCACTTCCTTCTGAAGTATTCCACAGCAAGTAAAGCCTATCAGCATATTGACCACTGCTCCCTTCAGATCCAACACTGCAAGAAATCTGTTCTTTCAGTTTCTACAGAAGCAGAGCTCAGGAAAAAAAAAACAACCAAAAACATATTAAAGCTTGAAACAGCCCTTTTAAAAGTTCTCAAAGAGAACTTTTAAAAAATGTCCTGTCTGTTAGGCAATCTCTGCATTTTCACACTCAGCCAAGGATCAGGTCCAACTGCCAGCTCAGTGTAAGTACTTACAGCCCCAAATCTATGGGCTTCTGTATTGAAATTAAACAGATACAAGCAGGGCACTGACATCCCATTACAGAAAAGGGATTCTACCCTGCAGGATTTTCTGATTTTCAACTGAGAAAAGTGGCTGATGATGAAAAGTTCTACCTATGAGATACGCAGAGTGTAAGAGTAGCTGTCACTGTGTCAAAGGAAGTGTGACTTTCTGGAGAGAGGGGAAAGAAGATCCGTAGACGTAACACAAAGAAATTTAGAAAGGAAGAAAATCAACTACTTACCTGTGAGTCTTCATCTTTCAGTGGCCGCTGTGGAGTCTGCTTAGCATCAGACAATTCATCTGAAGATTCATTTTTCCTTTTCTGCTTTTTGCCCAGCGTGATGATCAGTTTTCTGCCAGAAACAAAACCCCAGTCCCTGAGTGAATGCTGTACACCAGTGTGTGTAACTTTAGGATCAAATCACTAGCAATTCCCATATTCTCAACATAAAACTCAGCGCCACTGTCTGAAAAATGAGCAATAAGTGTCAAATACCTTACAGCAGACAGTACTGTTCTCTAGTGTGAGTGAGCTTCTCTACAGCTACCTTGCTATCGCAAATTCCTAATTATCATACACATTTTATATCTTTATGTAAGAAACACAAATACAAAATCCAACATTTAAACCAACTGACAATGGTAAACTACACAAAGTTAACAGAGACACCATCTGCAGGTGACAACACTAAGTGATTTATCATTGAAAGACTTATCATTGTAAAATGTAGCTTCCCTTATTTTTACTCAAAAGAATTAACTGTGGAGAACAACCTAAAAATCACTCTAAAGTGTCTGACATGTAAAACTTTTTTGCTTAAATAAGTCATTCCAAGGTAAAAATATGAGAATTGAACAAATCTTTTTTTTGCCCTTAAAAAAAAGAAAAAAAGCAAAGCTATAACCAAAATCTGGTAGTTTCCTTCGTAAGTGATCTTTGAATCTATCAGTGTATGTTAAGAACCACTACTGTGCTGAATAAATTAGTTAAACTCTAATGAAAAAAGCACCAATTATTTCATTCTTTGGATTTAAAGATTACACTCTAAATCATGATACCAATTCATCAGACTTGTTTCTAACTAAAGGGTGTAAAAATATTTTTCCATATTTGAAATGCACCAAATACACTTCTTTAAATATGTTTACAGTGGCATAATTGCAGAATAATGAAAAACTAGTCAGGAAAATCACAGAGAGCTGTCCTAAAATATATATTTCATATAGTCTCTCATGATCGGATCTGTAACAGAAAATGAGGAAAGTTTTCCAGTATATAAGCTGCTTCTGCCATGTTACAAACAAATTAAGCACAAGATTTTCATCTTTATACAGAAAATACAAGTTATTTTCCAGCAATATAACATCAAATATATTGGCCATCTGATGAAAATGCTACGGGTGAGAATGTAATGGTTGAAACACAACTCATTTACTTCTCTTTGCAAGTTTTCAAACAAGAGAACACACATATATTTACTAGGTCCAGACTAACATTTTACATGGAACATCAGCATCTTAAATTACCAAAACACTAGGGAAAGTTTAAGCAACATGGCTTACAAAAGATTTCAGGCATATCTTCAGAAGCAATCAATATTTTCATTGCTTTTCCATACTTAATCACTGTGTATGTTCAGTGGAAAGGTTAAAAAACCACAAAGGATTTTCTACTCCAATATTTTCTTTTTTTACTTCTAGCACAAAGTGAACAGCACTGATGGATGCAGGTTGAAATGAAGCTGTAGTCAGCATAATCACAGAGCTGCTTGTTCACAAGTAAATTCTGGTCGCTGGCTTTTCATTAGGTGTTCTCAGTTTAATTATTACTTAGAAAACATGTTTCATAATTACAGGAAATAATTTCAGCAATGAACACATTGGTTTCCCTACTGACTTCAAGGTTAGTTTGAGCATTTTTTTCCCCTCACTTTTCTAGCTCTGATTAGGATCTGGTTTCGTTTTTTTTTCTTGGTTTTCATTTTAAGACTTGTATTCTTGGGTGTTCGTCCAATATGACACTTTCTAGTGATGGACTTGAATAATCACTTTTTCCATTTTTATCTCACTTTGTTTCATAAAATTTAAGCGTTACATTAGCACTTGTCACTAATATGTCAAATCAGCTAATATATTCCAAAATGATGCAGACGAGGCACATTGTGACTGACCTTCTGAAATTGTTGCTAAATGGAATTCTGGATGCTAAAATTCAACATGCATTTAATTAGTAACCTGGTAAACTCGTAAGTGAGAATTTCCTGGAAGATCATTCACAAAACAATATCCACCTCACCAAGTTCCTGGTTTGTACCTTTAGGGTTTGGAAAAATGGTAGGAAGTATCAATATATGTTTTCCCTGCTCTTAAATTCTTTTGAAGAAAAAGGATAACTGAATGCTCTTTAATCAAGCAAGTGTTAAGATACAAGTCAGGCTGGAAGAGGTCTCGGGAAGACCTGTGGTCTCTACTCAAAGCCAACTTCAGAGTTCTTTTACATGGCTCAGCCCAGTTAAGTCCCACTTATCTCCAAGGCTGACAGCTGGTAGGTACCTGGGCAATCTGTTCCAAATTTTGATCCTCTGTTTTGAAATGGCAGATTAAAACAATCCCTAAATGCATGCTGCTATGTTAAGTATTTGTATCTGTGCAACCAGAGCCCATTCTCACTTCATGCACCACAGTTTACCATTTTAGCCTCAAGGGTCTTTTAGTATTGAAGAAGCACAATATTGAGGGATATGGGGTTTACTATGGGTTCTAGTGGTATCCATTGAATAGCTGAGGATTTTAAGGACCTTCTGTTTTAGAACATGGGGTATTTTGTGATTAGAATGCTCTAGCTTTATCTTTCCTAGCACATTTGTTCCTCTCCTTTTCTTAGTTGCAGACCCTGCTTGGGTTCATCTCTTGCTCTGTCCCTGCAGCCTTACACACAATATTCCATTTGTCAGCTTTTGTGTCTTGCTTTGAGCTTCTATTCCCTACCTCCAGTACTTCACAAGCATCTCCCTGAAATTTTCTGAACATCTCTGCATGCTGTAGATCAGAATGTTTCTTCCTCTATATGGATATGGTGCCAATGAGAGGAATAAATGCAGTTTCACTTCTTTCTGATCCAGTGCCCAGTATCACAATGCTCCTTGCTATCAAAAGCTGCTGAACAAGAGTATGGTGCTAAAGTCATACATTTCTATCAGTAGAAATGCAATCTGCTCATATTTTGGCCAAAAACTTCCAAAAAAAAAATCTGCTATGTGAAAACAATGACTTTCAGAAGCTTGTAAACCGGATCAATTCTGTGAAAATTTTTCACTGAATGAACAAGTTCTCTGGCCAATTTATAAATTTCTGTATGAGAGCATAAAGAACCTTGGCTAAAATCCCTTTTTCCACCCTGAAACAAACTGTTCTGAACAGAAACTATCTATTCTGTTTCTATGAAAAGATAACAGCATATTGTAGACATGGAATAAATAATATCACCAGACTCCACTCCAGTTTCACTTTCTCTTGCCTTTTTAAATTTATATTTATCTTATTACATAACATCTATAAATATTTCAACAATTAGACATTGTAGATTTCTTCAGTACATATTTTCTTCTATAATTAAAAACTAAAGATGTTGAGAAATTTACACCACAAAAAAGATTTAAAAAGAAAATTTATCACGAGCCAATATCACTGTTGCTCCTTAGCATAAGACTCCTACCATGACTTAGAGCTACCAAGAACCACTATTTGAGGAGCAATGCAACTTCTTTCTTATAAATGAAAACCAGTAAGAATGTGCTCCATTCCCCTTCTGTTTCACAGCAGAGAATGTGGTGGAAACACTGTCAGTACTCTGAAGAGCTTTAGAGTGATAAACACTTTTCAAAGCCTTCCAAAGAGTGAAAAAGGAAATATTAAAGAAGATAGAAAGAAAAAGGTAGCAAATATGTATCAGGCATGTCAGGAATAGAAGTACAGCTGGCCTTTAATACATCATCTCACTTCAATTTTCCCAAAACAAAAACACCAAGTAACTAATTATTACTGTCCAAAGTCACCTCTCAGACATTATCACTTGTAGCCAAAGCACTTTGTTAAATTACTAACAATAAAACTCCTACATTATCAACAGTATAAACAATTTTTATCACTAGAAACTTAGCTAAAAAGATAAAGTAGAAGTTTCCTGGACAAGATATTGTATCCTCTTGAATGAGAGTTAATTTGCTGGTATAAAACCATTTTTTCTTATCCTTTCATCATATGTTTAATAAATAATACTAACACAATTAGTAATATTAGCCACTGTCACCTTCTCCAGCTGTATTTCAAATTAATAACTTCTGGACTGTGCACAGATTTTTAAATGCTCCTAATAATCTTTTTGGAACCATCGGTCAGCTCAAGCTCACCTCACATTGAAACAATAATGGCAAATAATGAACAAATGTTTAGTTATTTTTTGATGATGCCACACTACTTTGTATTCATACAGTTTTCAGTAGAAACATTACATGCCACTTAGACCCAACTTATGCATCAAAACTACAATCTGGGAGCAGAGAAAACTTCTCTGAGTCACAGCTCAGCACATGCAGTGACATCCCAGAAGGACGGATCGAATGTTGAATTTACTGCCATTTTAATCACAACACAAGAGAATGACCTAAACAGATCTAACAGAACTCCAAGATTCAGTGAGCATCCATTCTTTCTGACCAAAGACCTGTTCACCAGCATTTGCCTCAGAGGCATAAAACACAAAGAAAACTGCCAGCATCTGCCTCCCAGGAGATCCTCGCTGTAGGTACTTACACTTAGCACAGCCTCAGAGTGACAGGTGAACCACCCCCTCTCCACCCCTCTCTCCCCACGCCTCCTGAGTTGCTACCCGAGTTTATAAGGGCTTCAAACCATCTGAACACTATCAGATTAACAAGCAAAGATTATCTGTCAGGGTCCTACGGCCTGCCTGTAAACAGTATTTGTGAGACCTGCTTCGAGGTTCAAGGCAACAAGGACAGCGGTTCATCTGAGCAGTGCACAGGATCACACCCCGCTTGCTGCATTCATTGCTACATAATTCATGGATTAATGAACAAAATCCACCGTTGCTCTTTTAGCACATGAAATAACACAGCCATTTCTGACAGCCGTTTTGAACCGAAGGACTACCACTCTGACTCAAACATTTGTAAATGGAGTTCTTGGAATTTGGGGGACTTACTTATTTAAACTATGCAGTGATTAAGAAGAAAAATTACCTAAATGTATTCAACTGATATTGTCCTTTACATCACCAGTGCAGAGCTGTTGCTTTTCATCAGGGCTGTGATATTTAATTTTATGTTTGAGTAGGTGGGAATACGTTGAGAGCTATAAAACCTAAATGCCAATCTACTTTTTTGAACAAGAGAATGTTCACAAATTCATAATTCTTCACATCAAGTGGTAAGAAGTAGACTTTTTAGATTAAATATGCATCACCTTAGAAGGAAGAAGTAGAATCAATTAGAAAACGCTTATAAATGGAAACAAGTTCTATGCAAAAATATGAAAGGTTTTAAATAGATTCCTAAATGTCAACACACCTTGGTAAATAGCCAGGATATGAAAAGTGGTTCTGCTGTCTGCAGAGAAATTGTAAAGCAAATTTTGAAGAATTAACTTCATCAATAATCAATGCATAAAGTAAATTGGTTAACTTAATTTGGTAATACTAAATATATTATGCATACATTCTTCTAATAATTTCTGTCACACCCTTACAATGTTCTTGGTAATAATTTAGTCATTTATCTTCACCAATAATCATGGCACAGAAACTTTACTAACCACAAAATCCAGTTCTAACAGACTTGACTAAAATGAATAAGCATTATTTCTCTGTCTTCACAGCTCAGAGAAATAAAACCTTAATCCTCACCTTCAGAAAGAAACTACAGCCTACCTAGAAAGCAACTGCTAGCAATTTTTAACTAGCAAAGATAAAGTGGAATGAATCATACTATAAATTTTTCCTGTAAATGTAGATCTCAGAGCACCACTAAGGAAAATATAAACAGTTAACATGAAGCCACCAAACACAAACTGATTGTCTGAGCAGCAAAAAACAGGAACTGTTGAAAAATCACCCTCCACTAAACTGCCCCCTAAATCTAGACACAGTAGTTAAAATTCATCTTGACCCCAGATGAGGGCTACAAAATTTCAGTAAAAGGTGTGCTGTACTACAATTTAAAGCACCTTTTTTTTTTAACTGATAGCTGCCACGCAATTTTATCAAGGTCTGTTCAGCAATTAGTGTTCCAGCTCTACAGGAGCACCATTTACAGTTCAACTGTAACCCTGAAAATCCTCCTCCAGAGCAACACAGAACTTGCTACAGAGACAAAAGCCGTGTAAGAGGTCAAAGTCCATGATCACAATCTCACCCAGAGTTTGCTGTCGGAGTGCTGGGCTACAGAGGGTACAACTGTGCTTGTACAGAACAGGCTGTGTTTGTTGCAAGCAGAGATATGAAAGACCAGATCAAAACTGTTTCTCAAATATTTCTCAAAAGAAAAAAAAAAAGAGGAAATCAACACATTTGTTATTGTTTCAGATCACTCAGCTCCCTGCTGGTCTGCAAAAATGAAAGAGGTGTCACCCAAAAATACATGTGATTTCAGATCTTCTCAAACCCACCCAACACTGCATCACCTCCTGCATTGCTCTGACACTTCAAAGCCAAATTGAATCAACAGATTTAACAGTTCCTGTAAGTTAAATGAGTTTGCTATAGAAAACTGACTGAAAAGAAATGGATTCATCTGGGATGGACATATAACAGTAGAACTCCTTCTACAACAGAACAGCAGATGCACCCAAATTCTCCCCTACTGTTTGATCTTATATATATTAATCATTTCATATATAATTAATTTTGGTTTTCTATTGTAAACCCTTACTGGCTTCAAGGTTTCACTCATGACTATACTGCTATACTTGCAGAAAAATTAGTTCATAATAGCTTCTAACAGTTGGAAATTGTTTACTTATCTTTTTAAAACATGACGGGACTTTCGGTTTTGTTTTCTGATTAAATGCAAGGAATGCTATATATACAGATATGAATATATATAATATAAAGTTTTTCTCATCATTGATTGAAAAATAATTTTAATTCTTTTTTATCCCATTTTAAAGATATCTTCTTCCAAAGAAAAAAAATCCTTTTCACTGAACTGAGATCTTTCCTTCCTGCAAAATAAAGCACTTGTCTTTTACAGGTATTATTTTAGCATAGTAAAATTTTCTCCCAAGATTCAGTCAAAGTTTATTTTAAGGTAACAAGAAAATCAATGGAGCAACCCACACACTTAAAAACCCAATCCTGTTTTGCCTTAACAGTAATTCCAAGGACGTGCTTAGATTCATTAAGAAATATTTTTTAAGAAGGGAAGATAGGACAAAACCTTTACAAGAGCTATTTAATTAATTTTGGTTTTCTCTGAATGAAACAAATGTTATTAATCACAAACATTCTAAACCGTGGTTGAAAAGACAAGTATTGTGATTTTGTAATAATTATTCTGCTATAATATCAGCAGCTACATTTGCATAGAAAGCAGAGTTTGGTAAGATTATTCTTTTAAAAAATCAAGGCCTTATTGCAATTGCTGCTCTGAAAAATCCCTGGTGCATTCTTTGCGCATTAGTTATTATTTTATGTATTTATATCAATAATATACAATAATGCTAATTCAACACAACATATGAATCTGTCTGGATACAAAAATGAAGTATCTGGATATATCAAAGCATTTGATTTGCTGCTGTCCATCTAAATGAAATGGAATTCTGTGAATATGAATGGAAATCTGTAATACATGGTTCTAGAAGACTCTTTACAGCTCCTTACCAGGACCTGAGTGCTCCATCCTTAGGTATGTATCCTACATAATGAAAGCAATTCCTGGCAGCATGATTAAGCTAGCAGAGTGCTACTGGGGCATTAGCTGATTAAACTGGTAAATAATGGGGAGGCAAACCTTCACAGCTCAATGCAAAATGATGAAACATTGACCATAATTAAATGGGAGCTCCTGTAGCAGCTTGCATGTACTTTGCATCAAACACAAACACCATGGCTAAAAACACAGTTTGAGAAATGTCTCTTTCTCAACTGACGCTGGCTGATGAAATCCTGAAAACTGATCCTAACTGATGTGCACAGCAAAGCATTGGACCAAGACAAAAGTGAGTGCAGAATCATAAATTGTAGGTAACAGTTTACTTTTCTTTTTTTCTTTTTTTTTTCATCTAAAAACAGTAAAAATATTATGGCAACTATGTAGTATATCATAAGGATGATATTTTGGCAGGTTTTGTCAGTTATCCAAATGAATGAATAAAAAGCACACTAAGGACAAAGCACAAGGTTTCATGAAACTGACACTACCTAAACAACAATGTAAGTTTTCTGATTAGATGGACCCACAAAATGTTTGTTACAGAACATGAGTAAATTCAGAAACATGAAAGTAAAATCAAGTTTGGAAGTACACATCCAAAATCCCATCTTAAACTAGATGGAGGAAAAAAAAGAAAAGGAAGCACTACTCAGTCTACTTACAAGCAGCATCATATGCCAACATAAACAGAACAGAAAGAAATTAACACTGTGAAAGTTCAAGTTAAGAATGTATGGAGCAGTAACTTCCATGCTACAGGATAACTACTCAAAATTGTTTACTTCAAACATGTAAGAAAAGCACTGATCTCTAGAAGAAAAAAAGAAAATGCAGAGAAATAGGTTGATTAAAAGAACATCCATTTCTGCTCCATACATCAAAATATACATATGTATATGAGACATTTAAATTTGAGAGATATGCCAATTAATATTTCTTCTACTGCAAAAAGAGCATGAATTTTAAAAAAAATAAAAATCAGACTGTAGCTAAGATTTCCATTAAGTTCTGACTGACGTACTTAACACTGGAAATCACACACTCTCCTTTAAAAGTAAACAGGTAACATAGGTTAGCTTTGCAGTCCCAAGAGGAGGCAGCTCCTGAAACCCCTGGAGCATTCTAACACCTAAAGCCTTCAGAAAGCTCCCCACCCCAAGGTATCCATCCAGCTTGACCCAGCTGAGTCTGCAAAATTTTTAAGAAGGCAGATTAAACTGGTATGAGTGAAGACTACAAAGTTCTTAGAATTTAATCCTTCCAGTATGTGCTTCAGCTTTGATGCATGTGATATCTGTACGAATATTCTCTTGCTTACAAGTTCATTAAACTTCCAATTTCTCCCTGGGCAGTTTATCAAGCACACTGTATTGAAGCTACCTGCCAAAATTGATAAAGACAGCATTTATAATCCAAAAAAACTTAGTTTGGAGTCAGAATGGATTACAAAACTAGATAAAAGATATTTGGGTCAATGCTTCAAAGTGAGTACAGAATATTTTAGAATATGTATTTAAAATAATGCCTTTCAAAAAGACACTCCCACAGTGATTTTATCTAAAGAGAAGACAGAGCATTTTTGTTCCTGAATGAGAGAGTCCACACATGGACTTAATCAGGAAGAATTTTGTGTAGGCAGTGGAGGAGAACATTTTATTATCAGTAAGCAGTTTCCATTTTAATCAAGGAATTACAGTCTGAAGAAAAGACACTGTTTTAATCTACTTACCCAATTTTCGTTTTCTCTTTAATTTTAGATGAGGAACCAGTTTTCGGCTTTTTGCTCTCCTTATCCTTTGGTTTGGATTTAACTTTTCTACCCTTCTTTTCCTCTTTTCCTTCAGCTGAAACACTGGGGAAGTTTTCAGGGCTCATTACTCGTGGAATGTTTCTCTCGCCTCTCTCTTTTGCCTTTGCAATTGCTTCAGATATTATGCGATTCGCCTTCTCTTGTTTACTTTCCGAGTCTGTTTTTTTCTTCTGCTTCTTTTCAGACATTGCCCTCACCTGGGTATTCTGCAACTTAGTATATGATCCTGAACCATCAGTCTTCTTGGAAGGAGGCTGTAGCAAGAAACAAAAAGTAAATTAAATCCCTTTATTTTAAAAATATAAAGAAAAAGTGTGAACATTTTTGATAGGGATACATATTTTAAAAAAATGTAACTGACAGGGACTTACGCAGACACAAAAATGAGGAATTCAGTTTATTCCACAGAATGGCGTGGGTTTCAAAATAACTACATCAATTGTTGGTTTTAAACAACCAATCCAAGTACTCAAACTCAGTAAAAAATATCCTTCTGAAATTCTCTCAGCCTTCTCTCCTCCTCTGTAATTAAAGACACCAATCCTTAACCTCTGCAGCATTCCCATACATTTGCCACACACATTCAATACCTCCAGTAAAATATGAAAAAGCGAGGTAACAGCATCAGTGTTTTGCCTTTGGTAGGATACCAGGACCACAGTTACCTTAAAGCAGACGAACGATCTACAGGACTAACTCGGTGATGAATACAACAGATGCTCGAACAACACCAAGATTAAAAAACAGACAAAAGACAAAACCAAAACTAAAATTACACTGCTCTATATCCATAAACGGATCAGAAAGCAGTGTTTCTTTTATTTAGATCAACATACACTCCATGCCTTGGATAAAAGACGTAACTTGTTTTTATCTTCGGGTTTTTAATGCCCGTTTCATGGACGCAGAATTGTTTACGGGGCTGATAAGCCTCTCCTGCAGCCAGCCAGAAGACATGTTTTTGCTTTCCTCCCCTCCCCCTTTGAGGAATGGAAAGAATTTCCTATTCAAACACAAAACCAGCAGATAACAGTTATGTTACGTTCTCACCCGTAAATGCGCCTCTGCCTAGAGCAGGAAGAAAAGCCACCAGGAATTTCCACACACATTTTCTGGGCAAACCCCGTGCACTTCCCGGGATACATGTCCTATGGGTGCCTCATGGGCGGCGGGGCGGGAGGCAGGGACGGGGCCGCTCCCGAGGCCACCTTAAAGCCCCGGGGCTGGAACAAACAGCCGGACCCAGCTCGGGAACAGCTCAAGATGGCGATGCGGCTCCCGCAGCAGCAGCCAGTAATAAGGAAGGTTATTCAATCCCATTAGCCTTTTAGCCCAAAGAACCCCTCCTCCTCCCACTCATTCAGGCTCTCACTTACCCTTCCTCTTGGCCTCTTCACTGAAGACATTTTTGGCGTCAGACAAAGACTTGCCCTCCGCTTTTCCAGCACCCCCGGCAGTGCTCAGGAGAAAAGCATGGGGAGAAGATTGCTAAATGGCCTATTTAGCGAGCGGCAGCCGGGCCGCGCACAGCCCTCCCCGAGCGCTCGCTCGCTTCAGCAGCATCCCCGCGCCCTGCCCGGCGCGCACCCGCCGCCCCCGGCCCGGGCCGCCGGATCCCAACAAAGCGCGGAAAGAAACGCACAAAGCATCAAAAGGCATCAGCGCCAATATTAGCGCTGGTTAGACCCGCTCCCCGCGGAACTAGGCCAGCAGATGGTGCTACCCGTCATTATTCCATTAGGCTCCACGTTTAACCCCCGCGGGGACCGGCTTTAACCCTTCCCGCTCCCCGCCCGCAGCGCCGCCCACAGCGGCTGCTCGCTCCCCTGGAAAGCCGTGGGAACCGGGAGCGGAGCCGCGCCGGACTCGCTGCACCGCAGCCCTGCGGCTCCGGCCCCGGGGGAGGGCACGGGGCACAGCGGCCGAATCCCAGCCTGTGGCCTCACACACAGATTTTGCTCTGCAACACGCTTTTTTATTTATTTTTTTTTAATTATTATTTTTTCTTGCGTTTACTTCATTACTGTAAGGTGGTAACAGTGACTGTAATCATTTGCTGACAGGCTTCCCTGCTTCCTACAGCAAACGGGAGAACTGCTCGGTTTTATCCCTCTGCCCCTGCCCAGAGCTGCGGGACCCTGCGGTGGAGACCTCCTCGGGACACGGCCCTCTGGTAAGCGCCTCTTCATTCCCAGCTTGGGTTAAAGTGCTATTTTTAAAAAATCAGACGTGTTTAAAAATACGTATTGTGAACATATCAAATAAAACCAAAAAGAAGACTGGGGTTTTTGCAAGGTTATTTAAAAAACAAGAAGCTTTGACAGCATAGCTACATCCTAGCAATACCCTTGATTCTCAAAAGCCCATTCAAGAAGAACGAAGAAAGATCGGGACTTGATTTCTGTTTTGCTCCATATATATGTATACCTTTATTTTGCAAGATATATGTTTTTCCATAGAAAATTTAAAATATGGCAAAGATTTTGAGATTGTTAAGATTAGTCATTATTCTAAAAGATAATTTCACTCTATTTAAGATTGATTTCAAAATTAAGTTCCTTGTCTAACAGAAACACTAGTGGTACCAATACTTCAAATTTATTATTTTCACAACAATACCACTTGAATTCAAGGATATTTCTGTAAATATGCAGCAGCATCACAAAGACAATTCCTGCGTTTTAATTTTACTTTTGAGAACTCTAGCCAAGATGTTTCTACGTTATGCTTACAGTAACTATAGTAAATTACAGGGATTTATCATTAGGGTTATTATTTCATATCTTAGTAAAAATGGTAAATAATCAACTATTTTACATTTTGAGATCAGCTAAACAAAAAAATTATTCCTAATGTACCCCTGGTATAATTTCAGCTCTAAAAGCCAAATGCTACTAAACCCAGTACTGTTACATTAGTCGGTTCTTGAACATTCCTGGGCCAGAAACAAACAAAAAGTGCTTAATAATTAAGTAGGTAATCCAGAAATGGTGACTTTTTGTCAATCTTTTTATGGTCTCTTTCTAGATATTTTATTCTTTTAAAACAAAGTTTCTTTGTTACATTTTCTCAGAGCTCAAAAATTGCTTCTCAATTTATTCCTCAACAACATTTACTACACTCTTACTGTAGAACTGTGAGTATGCTGGACGAGGCTCCTCTATGTTACAATTCCTGTGTCTTGCTCTGTACTATCCCTTCCGAGTTCTGTCTCCTGCACTGCACAAATGTTATGCTATTTGCTAGAAATCCCAGACCGTGGGGTTTTTAAATTTTGCTGTGACATTTCTAACCATAAGGAAATGACATTCATGAAGATGCAGGAAGGCACCAGACAGCCATTCTAAGCCAAATAAATCTGTAATGAAACCTTCATCAAGAAAGTCACCATTGTCACAAAAACCAGAACTGGAAAGCAACACAAGTATTTTGAGATTAGAACGTGAAACACGCTTGCACTACAGAGGACAGGATCTCTGTGTACTTAGCAACAAAAGCCATTTAATCCAGCAGAGCTCTTTTATTCTGGTAATAATTTCATGATTCAAAAATACGCACAGCTATAAAATGATGTTACAGTTGTAAATCATCCTGCACAATGAAAACCATTTCAAAGGTTCTCCAGCATCTACAAAAAAAAGGGCAAAGCCTTTTGCAAGCTGAAAATACCCCTCCCCCTCAATGAGATGGAACACAGATAAAACATCCTAAGGAATATATCCTCTCACCAATGGCTTACAAACCTATTCCATTTAGAAAAAGAAAGAAATTTTTTAACTGATATATAGGAGCAGGTGAAAAGGAAAACCCCGAGGCCACCATATACTTAAAACCTGAAGAGTTTATTTGGAAAAATAGGTTTGTACTTTTCACGATTGCAAAGATAATCATGTAAATATGAGCGAATGCAAAGCAATGCAATGCTGTCTTGACTCTGCACAGAGGGAGCTCCAGGCTATCTGCTGCTGCTAATGGCTTTGCCAAGCAGCAGCTGAGAGCAGGGAACGAGCCTCCTGTCAGTTCCCTGCTGCTCCACGCAATCCTGTGGGCAGCAGGGAAATTGGCAGGAATCGCCTCAAATTCACACTACTGCTGCTGCCTGCAAAAGCCATTAGCAGCAGCAGCAGCAGGTATGGGCCCTGGTGGTGCTCACACCACAGAGCTGGCCCGGAAAAACACTCAGGGAACAGATCAGACAACAGCTGTAGAATTCCCCACACATGCCCTGATCCACAGCCAGGGGAGCATCTTTTTGGCACTATTGAAGGGAATTTGACATGCTGTCTCACGGGAGTAGAAGGTACCTTACATATCTGAATGATTTCTTAGTTAAACACTGTAAAAGCAGTTGAGTTACCAGGCAATTATCAAGAAGCAGAATCACGACAGCATCTTTCCAACAGCCAGCAGTACTCTGCTGAGTAGGCTTTTCATAGACAGGCATTTCCTCCAACACTGTTGTGGTTGCATAGGACATGCCTTTGAAGACCTTCACTGGCAAAACAGCCCTTCCCCAGCAAGGACAAACCACCATCCTCCACATTTACAGACATCAGGTTTTTCTCCACTAAAGCCTAAACCCATTTTCATTTGCTCCGCAACAAGTAATTCCTTCACATCCTGTGCATATCACTACAAAGGAAGCCCCAAGGAGAAGGCGATTTTAACACCAAAACTACTTCTACCTCCTAGAAAACCCTCTCAAATCCTGCCTTATCTGTTCCAATAGTAAGACATGGCTTCCACTGTAAGAACACCTTTCCTACAGCAGGTATGGCCATTCACAATAGAGTAACATTGCTTTCAACTCTGTGTGTGCACAAAACCTTTCAGACTAAGTATCTCTCTGAAGTCACATCCATTCTTGATAATATTTTAGGAACTGACATGCTTTTCTCTGAAATTTTAACAAGTCACACATTTGTGATTGAATTATACAAGGCACTTTATTGAAAGAATATTTTTCACTTGTGCATCTACTGACCACTTAGATTAGCTACTACTAAAAGCTAAATTATGACCCTAAGGAGTCTAACAACAGAAAGCTGAGGTTTACATCTGCAATGCCTTGAGTGATTCTTTCACTCCTGCTGGTAGCAGTACACACCTGCAGGATGATACTCAGACCAAATACTGTCTGCCTTGAGAGCCTAACAAGTTCTTGACAGTCTACCAGGTCCTCAGGAAATCAAGATGACCTTGACCTCAACTGCACTAAAAGCAGCTAAAATTAGCCACCTGGCAACTTGATCTTCATGCATTACTACATCACCTTTGTTCATTTTTATTACTAAACAAGGCATCTCTTTGTGCATGTCAAGTCACCAAAACAGTATTAATATCAGAACCATAGTACAAATAAATAAATTGCATGACTTACAATAATCAATAGTTTGGGGACTTTGTCCAAATTAGCTTCTCATTTTTTCAAATTATAATCACTTGAAAATTTGAAAACTGCAGTTGCTTTTAACTTAGTACAGTAAAAGATCTTAAAGGTATATCCATTCATCATTTGAATTACAAAATTGTATTTAGGAATACAACTTTAAAAAACCCCCAAAGCACGAACTCAACTCACTGACTTCTGAATTCCATACAAGCACTCTGAACTTCTTTCCTCTAGAATAGTCTGCAAAAATAAGTCCTCTAGTGACTTTCCATGGTGGATTTGTAATTAAAATTTATTTATTCAAAAAACCCCAAAAACTCATAGCCTTGACAAAGTCCATCTGTAGAGGATTACTTAAAATATCCATCTCTGTCACCCCACATGCATGCAGAAAGGCATCTTCTTTGCTGCATGGCAATTCCAGCAAAAGATGTCATCTTCTTTAGACAGTAAACTGAAATGAGATTTTCAGTTAATCAGGCTACTTCTGCACAACTAATGGGAAGATCATGTAAATATACAACAGGGTTTCTCTTCTCCAGAGACAACTCCCTCCAGAGTTCCTTCTGAACTGCTTTTTTTTTTCTTGTGCAACAGTTACCCCACACCATCTGCTGGGATTGCTTCACAAGGCCAAGAGCACTGGCAAATGAAGATCTGTGGGGTTCTATCATTTTTCCATTCTCTTTGGTGCATATATGGAACTATTAAGAAAGCCAATGAAGTACTCCAAATTGTGGTTCTTTCAATATGCTGATAATATACTTCCTTCTTTTTCTAGCTTATTACAACTGTTATGAACATCTCAGTGTATAATGGATACAGAATTTCAAATTTCAAGAATTTCATAAATACACATTATGAAACCTATCCAGAATTAAAATAGACATGCTACAGATAGATTTAAAAAAAAAAAAAAGAAAAAGAAAAAGATGCCAGGAGTGAGTCTATTTCATCTTCCATACTTGACTTGTTATCTATAATGTTGGTAACTGAATAGCTAACAATTACAGCACTGTGGCCAGACAACAGTTTTTATCTGTGTAACAGTCACTTCAGGACATACATCTGTGATTTAGGATGTGAATGTGGTTTATATCTCACAAAGCATATAGCACCATGCTTATAACCAAATTTTAAATTCCTGTGGAAATGAAAACACTAATGGAAGGGTAAGCAACCTTAAACTAGTCATGTTTCTAAGATGAAACATGCACCTGTTGGCACGTCACAGTCTCTGTACATAGGATGTTGTTTCACATCTCAGTGCTACAGAACTCAGTAATAACATCACTAATCATGTTTTGTCACTAATATTGTGAAGATACCACAGTTGTCATTAGTAGCACCTTCTTAACCAGTGACCTTCCTTATCATTGATGGGGGAAGATCAAGCCACATCCATGAAAGCAGCTGCAAACCTGGGCGTGCTGCAGAGGCAGCACTGGGAGTTACAGAATGAGTCTGCAGCACACATTTTGCTTTCATTTGGAAGAGATTGTTTGAAGAAAGTATTTTGGGGCTCAATGCCAACTATAGTTAGAATCTTTTTCTGAATATTTAGTAGTGGTATGAAAACTGTGTGTAATTTGCACGGTAACTCTTAAAGGAGGCACTATGAAATGGAGCATCCTAAATTGCCAGGAAATGAAAGAAATTGAGAACTTCATCCTGCTTGCTCTGCCAAGCTGCTGCATTTAACGTGTTTCAGTTTTCAGTGGTGGGGTGTTCTGTGCTCATCGTGTACCCACTTCTCTTGGGTTCCTGTCTGTAATATAAGAGCTATTTGGAAAATGACAATGCCAACAAAACCCACTGCTTCAGCAAAACTTCCCAGTGCTCTTTTCCACATGCAGGGCCAGAACACCCAGAACTTGCACTGGGTCTCAGCCTGATGCAGGGCACCTGGTGCACTATGGCAGTGTCACTGCACTTACCATGAGAAAACCATGGGCTCCTGTCTATGAAAAAAAATGCTATTATCATATCCTGCTGGATGCACCATTGAGTTACTAGGCTCAGACCAAATTCACGGTCATGCCACACCTCTACCTCTACTTTAAGATTTTCTTCTTTAATCTAAGGGCCAAAATGGTCCCACAAAAAAACCTTCCGTTTCTTTCTTGCATTCTTGCCTAATCTTAGAAATTTGGCAATTACTTGACTCCTTAAAAAAAC
The DNA here is from genome assembly GCA_013400175.1 of Phainopepla nitens. Lineage (NCBI taxonomy): Eukaryota > Metazoa > Chordata > Aves > Passeriformes > Bombycillidae > Phainopepla > Phainopepla nitens. Next base: position 523,319 of record VXBQ01010779.1, read on the forward strand.
AGGGATGACTAAACTCTCTACTCTATAAAAGGCAATTCAGGTTTCAGTTCACTGTTTGAAGCAAGTCTTATGGGGGCATCTGGAAAAAAATGTGTGACATACTTCACCAAATAGTTACGGACAAGAAAAAATATCAAACAGATACTTCTGTTTTAAGAAGAGTAATCATTAGGGTTCAAAATCCCCAGGTAAAGCTCTAAAATATATTGATCCACTGAAATCTAACATCATCCAATATGTTCTTGGATGGTACATATAAAAATGTGCTTCTTCTGGAACACATGCACATACATATGCCTGATTTTACAAGTGGAAAAGTTTATTTAACACATAAAGCCAGATAGCTTCTATCCCCAGCTTTTTTTTTGTATGACCTTTTAAACTCCAGAAAAACATAATATTAGCTGAGACTGCTCTAATTTAAGGTGACAAAATCCTTTTAAATTATGATTTAAAGGTAAAATAATGAAGAATTGACTGCAGAAGTCTTCAGAACAGAAAACCAAATTGCAACAAACTCAGAATTAAACTGAATTTTCACAAGTTGCCACTTACCCACCCATGTTCTATATGACCCCCACTTGTGTGCCACTGAGAAAGTTATTTTCTCATGGTTTGTTTTATTCTTACCAACCAGAGAAGGAGACCAGAAGAAAAAACCCATCCAAACTACCTTCAAAAAGAACATCACATAAAGAGCTTTCTTTCTCCTTAATCCCAGCATCCAAGGTAGCTTCAAGTGTGCATGTCCCAATCACACTAAAAACCAGCACAGCATCCATCTCTGAGCAAGAGAAAGCAACAGGACCTTAATGGTCCTTGGTTCTTGTCAAAATTGCAGTTACAGGATTCCCTCTACATCTCTCATGGAAGTGGCCTTGTAAGAACACATTTTTACGATTGAAACAAAATCCCACTTTCATCCTTAGGAAGTTTACTGCTGTCAGTATTTCCTTCCACTGTCCCCCAGTTCTTCCACTGCTCTCAGTTTGTTACCAGCCCAGATTCAGGAGACATTCCAGGTGTGAAGGGCTGTAAACTGCACAACCCTCCACGGTCTATTCTTGGTACTCTTCTGCTACTTGGAGGAGTCACTGAACCTGAAGGGATGAAAGGAAGGGCAAATGGGCAAGAACTCTTCAGAACCAACAGGAAGCTGCCCACCTTTTGTCTCAGTGCCTCACTTCTGCAAATAGCTACAGAAAGCAGTCAGGCTAGGTCAGAGAAACAACCAGACATTGAACAAAACACAGAGGTAGCTTTTCTTCCACAGCATGCTTTAACAGCCTCATTACCAGATTCTGCTCACATTTTATAATACATTGAGTGCAATAGTAAAAACCAATTCAATTAGAAGGTAAGTGAACCAACTTATTTGAAGTATAAAGGCTATGGGAAAAACATGCTGCAATGGATCATTGTCTTGGTCAGTCCCCAGGAAATGATCCTATGATAATATTGGCAGCCTTCTTTTTATTTTTTTCCGTTTTTTAAAGTATGCATTTTCAGTGCTTGTTTGTAGCAGAACAATGAAGTACTGTTGACAAAATGACAGATGTGAAAAATAGGTATCATTTGATTAAGAGGGAAATACCAGTCATGAAAGATCTTTAAATCAAAACAGATTGCATATTCAGAAAGGCTAGCATGTAACATCTCTCTCTACAATAATTTTATTCCCTAGAAGCATTTAAGTTTAGAAGTTTACTTAATCTTTGAACATGGATTTTTTTTTTTTTGGTAGTATTACTCAGTACCTTACAGAGTCTCCAGAATGTTTTCAACATTCATCATTTCAGTGGAATTAAAAATCCCAGCACTTAACATTAAACCCAGCACTTAACATTAAAATATATATGACAGAAATTGTGAAAATTATTTTTAACATTAACAGCTGGGGAGTCACTAATATCAGTACTGACTGCACAGCATATTTCCATTTAAATCAGAGAGGGGGCATATTTCTTCCACTTCAATTCAAAACAACTTGCATATTTTTTGTTTCAGCTTCAGTGAACTACTTTAGCAACTTTATATGCCAGAATCTTCAGTTCAAAAGAATCCTATAGCATATATGCTAACCTAATAAAACTGCTTCCCTTGAATCTAGTTTTTTCAATTAAGTATTCATGAACAAAATCCTTCCCCCTATTTAAGGAGTAAAACAAGATGCTTAAAGAAAAGGAATTTATTAAAAAGGGTGATGGTTCAAAATTAAGCCCAAGTCAGAAGATACTACTGGGGAACAACATTTTAAATTCAGGCAAATGAAACCCAAAAAGCATCCTATAAAATTTCTAGAGAAATACATAGCATCCAAGAGCTTCAGAGTAATAACCATAAAATAACTTTTGGTAGAGATCAAACAAAGTTAAAAAAAAAAAGTACCAAGACAGGTTTCAAAAACTACTGCTAAGGTTCTGCTTCTAACTTCAGCTGAGTCTGGCTACTAGCAAAAGTGGCAGGACTAGACCCACCGTAAAGGCCAAGAAAAGAGAAATTCTGATCTTTAACAGAGCTGAAGTCAGCAGAAACTGTCACCAACAAGAGCAGAGTGACAGCCTGGTCAGAGACCACAGTGTGCTGCCAAGGGCATCCCCAAGCACAGCCATGAGCAGGAGCCCCTCTGTACCTCTGTCCCCAACAAGCAAGGCTGGGTCACCATTTCTGAAATCTAAAGTCACTCACAGCCTGTACACATTTGCAATGAAACCACACAAAGTCAGAAAGCACACTGGGCTGGCACCAGAAAACACCTCTCTCGTGTGGTGTCAGGAGTTGATCAGATTTCAAACACTACTGATTGCACGTCAGAGAATCCTCCAAAGAATGATATAAATAGGAGCTACAATACAGACACATCAAAATAAATTTGCCTAATCTATTTTAAAAATTGTTCTTACTGAACTCAAAGACAGTAAGACACGTCTGGTTTTGTCACTCAGATGTTTCTTAAATAATTTACCTGCCTTCCCTGTGGCAGCTTGGGTTCTCTAACAGCTGCTTTCTGCTTTTAAGAGTTCCAAGGACCAAAGTTCTTGCTACAACCAAGTTTGCACATTAGGCTGAGCCATACCTAGGCCTCATGGACAACTGCTGCAATGACTTAAAGATAAAAAACAATGCACATGTACTGCATCTTTTTATCTTTCTGAGGAATACAAAACGGTACTGGAAGCCACAGCATGTTGCAAGTCTCAAAAACCACAAGATCTATGCTTCTCTTATGAGTTTGCTTAAAATACTGTTAAAGAAATCTCTGTATTGTTGTGCTCATTAAAAAAATAAGGTAGAGTGAAACAATTCCTTTTAAGATTAATAAAGGTTATTTTAAAAACCTATCAGTAGGACTATAGTTTTGAAACAATATTTCAAACTCTAAGAAAATACACAAAAATCTCAGAACCACAATATGTGCAATGGCTTCTTTAACACTAAGGCTAACCTTTCTTTTCTTTCCAAAATATAAACTAAAACTAAATTGTGAGGTCATGAATAACTATTAAAAGAGGCCTTCCTGTCAGTCTATGAAACTAATTCTGGTTTGCAGTTCAATATGCTGCTCAAGAGCATTATGTACACACATACATGATATGGTACTAACATTGAAATTATTTTCAAATACGGGCTAACTCCTAAGCAGGCAGTATGTAAAAGATGAGAACAATTTCAGGAGATATAAATTAAAATGCTTGACTTCACAGTAAGATATCAAGGGAACAAAAAACTCAAGTAAGTACAAATACAAGCCAAATAATGCACACAAAAGAAAACCTGCCACATTTATGAAAGAAAAATCAATCTGTGCTACAAATTACACAGCTTTCAAAAATGTAAGACTTGTCATCTTTTCTAGCCTAAAGCTACATTCCTAGCTTCATTTATCATGCTTACTGAAATCAGCATTAGAATTCTCGGTCTCATCATCCTATGAAACCCACTAATTTATATTTATTAGCCTTAAGAGTTCCCAAATTCAATCCACTCAACACCTGATGATAAACATTCTTTTAGAAATCTGTGTAACCAGGAAACTGAGCAATTTTTTTTAACCCGATAATAAACAAAGAAAACAATACCTCTCCAGATGTAGGAGACTGTTCGGGAGAAAAGGTGTTGAAAATTATTTTGATCTATCTATTTAGAAATAACATAATAGCTAAAAGAAATTGCAAAACCTGAGTGCATAAAACACACAGACATCTGGACAAAAGCCACATGAATTCCAAATATATCAGATTCTCTGCCTTCAAAACCACAGTACTGGTTAACATCTTTACAAGTTCTGCTGCTCTTTCAGTAATAACACTTCCCTAACACCTCATAAAGTGTTCATTTTCTGCAAAATGTCTCAAGATAAAATGCTGCTCTGGAAGTTTTACAGACAGTGGTATGTTTGAAGCCACTCCCAAATGCAGAGTCTAGATAACAGTGTTAGTTCCAGCAGGTTGGTGGTTACTGGAGCCAATGGACAGTCCCACAGCCAGTCCACCTGCACTCTCTCTGCATTTAAGGCTGCAGGCCCACACACAATTGTTTTGCCTGTACTGCAGAAAATAATGCTTCCCACTCCTTCCTCTCTCCCAGAATCCCAGAATGGCCAAGGCTGGAAGGGACCTCTGGTGATCATGTAGTTCAGGCCCCCAGGACAGGCTGCAAAGGATGGTGTCCAGACAGTTCTTGAGTGGAAGGAGACTCCAGAACCTCTCTGGGCTGCCTGTTCCAGAGCTCTGTCACCCTCACAGTCAAGCAGTTTTCCTCATATTTAAATGGAAACTCTTGTGTTTCAGTTTGTGCCCCCTGTCCTGTCACTGGGCACCACTGGAATGAGCCTGGCCCCATGCTCTTGACACCTTCAGGTATTTGTGTGCATTGTCAAACTCCTCTCCACAGAATCTGTGATCCTGTGCAACTGAGAGAACTAAACCAGGAACTTGTATTCTGGAAAATCACCCTTGACAAAAAATGTGCAAAGTTTCTCTGTACCTGAAGGAGTTTCCTAGTTCAGCTCATAGCCCAAATGTTGCATTAACACAAGACAGAATGAAAGAACAGGAGCTTTTTCCTTAAACTGTTTTCTTTTCCCAATTATTTATTATAGTTTAGGCATATATTGAACTACAGCTTTAACAGCCTATAGAATGGATTGCTGTCTTTAAAAGACAATTTAACGTGGATTTTCTCTTTTCTCTGTAATTAGGCACCACTTCTTCCAGACACTAAGACTGCACAATTATATCAGTACTCTCACATTAATGATCTGCTTTATAGTTTTTTAGTGTTAATAAGATACCTATTTCCAAATAGTTATTTAGATTATTTAACCACACCCAGCATTATCATAAAAAAAATTATATCAATTTATTTTTATCAACTAGTCTCACCTGGCTACTTTATTCCTGCAATTTGACCCAGCCAGAAGCCTTCTTCCTATACCTGCCACCTGTTAACTACATTTTACAAAAATGCTTCTCTTTTGGAACATTTCAAAGACAATTATAGTAGTTATTTAATGAGTGTGCAATTAGCTTGGGAAAAAATATTATAACAATCATTAAAACAGCAAGTGTTTAATTTTAAAAAGGAAATATACACAAAGAATTAGACAGCCTAATTATTTGACAAGTGATGAAGGCTGAGAGAGACCTTCTCAAGAAGGTTTAAGAAAAGCATTCGTGATAGCAAAAAGATCCAAAAAATTGTGAAACTTATTCTATTCAACAGAAATTACTAAGAAACTCATAAAGCATTTAAAATTGTAGAAGAGATACTCTGGCACATTTTCAGTGTTCAATTTTTGTCTTGCCCTTACTACACAGTTTTATTTTGAAAGCCAAAATAGGGGAAATGAAAATGGAGACAATAAAAATTATACTCATCAGTATATGTGTTACAAATTTATGTCACAAACATGTACTTTCATTCCCCAACCTATGCAATTTGCAATTTTAAAAAATGCATAAAAGGTTTATATAAAACATATATAATAGATACAAAAGCAAGTGCTTCATACACATTCAACTATAAATAAAGCTATCAAAACATTGCTCTTTTAATGATTAATACGTTATTGGCAAAAAGCCATAGATTAATAATGAAACCATTTTTATATATACAGCTGTAATTTAGAACTTTATTCCAGGAACTTCACTACTTAGGCTCAGAGATGCTGCCCTAATCTTCTCATTAACTCTGGGCATTTGACACACTTTTGCCATGGTCAATCCCACCTGTTTGTGCAGGTTTTTCTCAAATCACAGAAATAAAGAAAAAAAACCTGCAAAATATTGCACAAACATGGTCAGTGGAGGGATTGTCATTACTTCAGCATAGATGATAAACTTATTACATGCTGGGAATTCTGCTGCCTCACTGTGATACAGGAGTTAAGTTCCTATGAGGAAGGTAAAAAATGTTCTTGAGGCACAGAAAACTAAATCCAGTGCATACAAGTTGTAAAAATGCTTAAAAAGAAACTTCAGACAAAGATTTACATTTGTTAATATAATGTCACCCATAAAACTGACCCTCATTAAAGGAACAGTATAAATACAGTGGATATGCTCAAAGGGAGGTATATCAGCACTATTCAGCACTTCAGGAAGAATAATCTGTGTTAGGGGTATGGAGGTTTGTTACATGGCAAAATTACAAGATGTGATTTGTAATGAACCCAAATGCTTACTGCAACAGACATCTAGATTGCAAGTCATAGAATCATTAAGGTTGGGAAAGACTCCCAAAATCATCAAGTCCAACTTTTGACTTGATGCAAAGATGTGAGATGATGCAAAGTAGGACAGATTTTGAGATGTGTATTTTGTTGTGCTCAGTCTCACTGAATATTGCATTGCTTCCCAAACCACATCCATATAGCAGCACCATAATTTTAAGATCTTGTATTGTACCAGCACTTAAGAGCCATAACCTATAAACTTGCTATGCAAAATAGCCAGTCTCTTCTACAAAGAAATTCTGTATAGTACGATCCATTCCTTAATTTATTGTATTCCTTGTTACAGGCTCACTTAAAATTAAACCATACAGAATATAAGAGATCTACTCTAATACTATATTATATCTATACAATATATTGTATATGTATACACACACAAATCCTATATCCTTTATTTTGACACATCTTCCATAACTGCTTATATATCAAGTAGCTGTCTGGTCTTTGCTCTTGCAGTTAGCCAGGAAAGCACAGCACTGCTTACTATGTGTTTCTCTCATAAAAACTTCACAGTCCACAGTTGTATACACAAGTAGAACAGCAGTCAATTGCAGGGTAACAGTTTTACAAGAGGAGGAATCCAAGGGATACATGTCTACAATGAATTTAGAATTGTTATAAAAGTGCCATCTGCTACCAGTCAGACATGAACAGCCCGTGACAATTCAGGACATCTCAGCAGCACATAAATCTGGACTTGGATCTGGTGAGAGTTAATTCCCTCTCTGATGATAAGCTAATATAGGAGGTTTTGCCACTCAGATATATACAGATGTCCTGAGGTACAACACCACCCAAGCAATCATCTGCAAGGTTCAGATTTTGCCAAACTTTCAACAAGGGCGAGACAAATTCTTTGAAAAAAATTAGTGTCATCTATTTCTATAAAAGAAGTGGTAGAACAGCTCAGGTTGCAGGCATAAAAACACTTGCATGTTTCAAGTCAGCTTTTACACAAATTCATGAATTGTCGAGTTAGGTGTCAAACTTATAGTCACAAAAAGGAGAAAAAAATTAATTACGTGATTTAAGAACCAAGACTACCACCTCATCCTATACCACTTCATATTATTAATGAAATTTTATTTTCATGAGTATATTTTTCATTCTCATATTATTTGTAATCTCAATTCCTCTGCTTTCATGTGTGCAGCCAGGAGACATTAGAACACTTCTTACTAAATAACATACACAGTGAGACAGCTGTAATCTTTTCTAAGGACAGTTTATACTTAAGATTATCTTTCCAAAAGTTTATACTTCACATTATCTTTTCAACTTCCCTTTTCTTCTTAAGATGTAAAACAATGTTGAAGCCTTTTTTATCCTTCTGAAAAGTGAATAGATTATTTAGCCTTAGCAAACTCAAACCAGTTTTAAGTGGAGTTAAAAGATCAGAACTCTTGTATTAGTCAAAGCTAAGGCTACAGGAGTCTTCTCCACTTGACTTTCTGTTCTCAAACTAATTCTGATGAAAAATGCATGATGTAAAATTAAGGGTGCAACTTATTTACAATTCTGATCTAATTACAGCAGAAAGCATATTAGCACCATAAGACAGTCTTTTTAATTCTGCAGCATTATTACACCAAACAGATTGTATTAATTTTTAAATTAATTTCCATCAAAAGAATAACCATACAAGTAAAAATGTTATGAGTATGCTTGCTCTCAAATACTGAAACAACTATTTAATGTTCTTCCTTAATTTAAATAACCTCAGTCTAAATACAGTTAAAGATCTTTGGTTGTCTAAAATTGGTTCTGTTCCAGTACCTACAGTTCGTTAACTATTTCATAAAATAAAGTTATTCCTTCTGAGAAAACATCAACCATTATCAAACTGAACCTGCTGAAAAAAAACCCAAAAAACAACTAAATTCACTAGTAATTGTTTCCTCAATATGTACTAGAGCCAGTATGAAACATTGTCCTGTTAAAAAATTAAAAGCTTACTTTAGGTACTACATATGAAACTTGTCAAAATCCCTTCCCAACTGACTCCTACCTAAAGCCAGCCAGTTTCAGGAAGATCACAATCCCTTCAGCCGTTACCCTACCTTTTTTCTCCCTGGTTAAACTGCACACATTTGTAAAAAGCTCTAAAAGAACCAACTCATCTTGAACTTGAAATTCTAAAAAGAGATCAAAGAATAGAAGTGAGAATTACAACTAAAGCCCCTCTTAGAATTGTAGTCAGTCAAAAGACAGATCTGAAACACACTTTTCCATTACTATTCATACTACATACTCCACTGATTTAAAGAGGCTTCTTCATTGTTTACTTCTGTCAATCCCCCATCTGTACATTCCTCAACAGTTTGACAGCTACCAGTTCACAACAAGTTTCTGAAGGAGACATTAAACATCTGTCTGACCAGATAAACTCAAGGTTAGAATCCAATTTATACAATTTATTGCATACCCCAAAATCATAAAACCCAAACCAAGCAGTTTTATAACTATCTGATTTCTGGCTGTTTCATTTCAAAAAGGAAAAGCATTAAAATTTTAAATACTGTGAAGTTGCTTTGTTTTCTCACCACAATAAAAACAAAACCAAACCCCTAAAGTTTAAAGGCTCTCCAGAGATCTCAGAACTTTCCCTCTATTCCTTGTTACAAAGCAAGGTGCTAAAACTGATGTCAGTGAGATTGAAGCAAGTCTCAAAAGGTTCTGACAAATACCACACAAAAGTCACAGCAGCAGAAAGTTTTATTAGACCTGTTTTTCCTTGCCTGGCTTATATCCCACATTCTCCTCAAAAATTTTACTAATCCCAGGGTTTCTCACCACGCCCACTTTTCCTGGAATCCATTTCCTCTTCACCCTTCACCCCAAGTTTGCTCAGGGAGCCCAAGAGCCCTGTTCAAGCCCTGGTGCTGCTGCCTGGCAGGGAATGGGGTGCTGCACACACACACTCCTACAGGATCACCTGGAACAGGATCACCTGCCCCTGCAGCTGCTGGACCCTGTGTCTGCAGCTTACAGAGATCTCTGACAAGAGTGGTTACTTGGGAGCACACTCTTCCATTTAAGGCAGGGAAGGGGAAAGAAAGGAAATATTTATCAAAACCAACAGATTGCATCTACTGCATCATTCAGTTAATCAAGCTCATCTCAGCCACACTGCTGGATATCCCTGTCCATTAGCATCACACCACAATTTACAGAAGTTTCACTGGCAGGAATTGACAATTACATGCTCCATAAACATAAGCAGAAGTTGTAATGGAGAAGCAATCTACTGAACCAAGACCAAAGATGAAGCGTGTTAAGCCCTTATCTCTACGCTAATGATCTAAAATTAACAGGGGGGATAAGAAAAATGCTACATTCTCTCCTTCACAGGCCTGTGGCCTACAAGCTAAGTAGAACTAAAGTCAGTAGTTAAGGTCCTTGCCTTCCCCAGATTTTTTTTTTTCCAGAAAGACAGCATTCTATATTCTCAGGTAGGGAGAACAGTGGTAGCAAGAATACAGAAATAACAGTTATTCAAACCTTTTTAAAGCAATCTGCTTTAAATGTATATGTTGGATGTCAGAGTTGCTTCTATTTAGAAATGCACAGATTGAAAATTAGAAAACAATTTTTATGTCCCCTTTCCTCCTCATGGAGGACTCAAATACTTGCAGTGGATATACTTGCACGTTACACTAAAACAACTGTTGAGTTTTTTGGTTTAGCCAAAAGTAACAAAATCCAACATACACACAGCTTTTTATATGTTTCTTCTTATTATTGATCACATCAAAACCAAGAATAATAAGTGTGTATTTTTAGGCAATTAACATGAGCACAATGACACAAAGCAAAAGACAGAGCCACAACATAACCACTGCAATTCTTGCAGGTAATGAGCCACACAAACCTTACCAAAGGTCTTAAAAACATGTTTCTCTAAGTACTTTTCAAGACAATAAGCCATTATATTGACACCAAAATCATAAACCAGTAAATTTTCTCTGCTGTACTTCAGAAATACAAGCAGCAGAAGGAGCAACACCATTTCGTCTGAATAAGATCATGTAGTCTTGCTTTCTGCAGTGATAGGAAAAACAACAGGAGAAAGCAATGTCTGCATCAACTGGTTAGGGTTTTTTTCTTCCTAAACTAGACTTCTTCAGGGTCACATAACAGCTCAGAGACTTCAGTTATCATGCTTTGACTAAAGCACCAGTCCCTGTTATTCATTTCACCAGATCAACCAAATCAGACAGTTCAAACCCCCATTCCCCAAATCCCTACGTACCTGTCCTTGTAAGGTTGCACGACTTCTGCCTTGCAGGTGCTGATTAGAAACTGAAGAATGCCAAGGATGGAGCTGAGTCTGAGACGGTGCCCGAACGAGTTCGGATGACGGTGTCACTTGCTGTGGGGTCATGTGGTGTTCTAGGTCATGCTCTAAAACATGGCTTGTGCTATCCTGAACAAATGCAGAGTCATCAAACTGTGGCAGAAGGTCTTCCTGCAGGAGGTCATCTGGGTCAAGTCCTGTGAATGGCTCACTGTGAGTCTCCACTTGATGAAGTAAGTTATCATCTAAAGATGTAAAACCGTTGCTTTCAATAGAGTCGGTGAAATGGCTTATCTGAGAAGCAGAACCAGTGGAAGCTGGAAAATTAATACTCACAGGAGAGAGTTTTGAACTACTAAAGTTGCCCTGAGGATGCACAGAATGCAACATTTGAAAAGTACTTGAATTCAAAGGTGTATTAGGATTCAACATGTGCTCGGTTGTTTCTTGCTTGGTCCCTGTTGGAGATGTAAAGGCATCGCTTCCAGTGAAGTCAGAGATAGAGTGTGTCTGCTGGCTAGTAGAAAGAGCTGTTGTAGGCTGAAGAAGGCTGGTAGGAGAAATGTGATTATTAGAGTAAGAATACGGAGATGAAAATTGTTGACTATTACTGACAGAACATGGAGTAATAGTTGGGGACTGTCCATCAAAATTTCCTTCTTGATTCCCACAAAAATGTATTGAAGCACTTGCAGTTTGAGAAAACTGTTGAACAGACAGAGGCTGCTGTGAAGTCGATGGATTAGAAACTGAAGGAGGGTGGTTAACACTGACTCTGAGGGAAGTAGACACGTTCACTTCCATGAAGTCTTTTGGCTGACTCAGAGCATCCTGCCCCGTGTTGTTCCTGCTCTGCTGCGGCCGTAGCGAGGCACACTGATGCTGTGGTTCATTAGCCTGAAATAAGGCAAAGTCATGGTGTGCTACAAAGCTTTTGTTTTGCTGCATAGACTGAGAATGTCCTTGGTGAAAAGGGGACCCATTTTGATTCGAAACAGTTGTGGCAGTCTGATGACCCCACATAGGACTGCCATCAGCCACATCTGGAAACATCCCATTGGACTGGTTTTGTGGGTGAACTGGTGAACAATTGAATTGCGAGTGTGGTGATAAGACATTGTCAGCTGAGCTATTAAAAGACTGATTTACTGAGTGAAGCTTCAGTGAATCATACTGATTCAGCTGATCAAACTCAGTCATCTTTTGTTGATTTTGAGCATCTTGCACATGGTTCAGTGAGTCTATGTGCAAAGGTTCAAATTCTGCACCCAAATTCAATTCATCAACAAGTGAAACAGGTCCAGGTTGAACAAAGGCATCATCTGACAAACCTTCTAAGGTCTCACTAAAAAGATTGGCATCATCAAAAAAATCCATCATAGGATCAGTCATCTTGAGAGGTCTGTTCTGCTTTTGCTCTCAACTCCAAATGGAGTCAATTTTGTCTCTCTGCAATGAACAGAAACAAATGACATCCAGCGGTCACCACCTTATCCAAGGCATGCCAACAGCCATTAGTGCTTCTGATGAAACATTCGTCTTCAGGTGTTAAAGCATCCTGAGGGAGAGGAGTGAGGGAAAAAAGAAAAAAGAAAAAAAAAAAAAGAAAAAAAAAAGAAAAATTTAATTTAATTCCTTTCCCCATCCTTCCTTCCCCTTCCCAGCACTTTTAAGAGTATTTGATACTTTGTTCATAACTTTAGCTGAACCACAAATCAAGTAAGTTATTTTTACTTATACTCGATGCCCTTTGCAGAGTTTACAATTTCTGTCTCTTATAAAAATATGTTTTAAATGTACCGGCGTCATTTGTTTTTTTCACTCAAAGCACAGTTTTAGATTCTCCTTGGTCATATTCATTAAAATGACCAAATTGCACCAGAACTGGGTTTTAGTGCTCCAGGATTAGAATTTGTTTCTAGCAAAGAAACCATATACTACATAAGATGTATATAATAATTCTGTATGTTTCAACAAAAAAAATTTAAAGGCTATAAACTACATTTAAGTCAAAGCTTAATTTCATTAGGAAAAACTGGGATAGTTTGTTTCTTCTATTTAAGGTGCATTATTCAAGTTCCTGAGAAACTGCATTTTATGGCACTTAAGACATAACAGACTTCTTAGAAGGAAAGACAGGAGGATGAATACAATGATAAAAAGAAAACTCAAAAAGAACAAGCTTTGGTTCACAGGAGTTTGCACACCTAGTTTTGAAAGATTTGAAACTATTTATTCATAATATCACTGAGTGATCACAAATTAACTGATTTGCAGCGAGGGATTTCAGGAGAGGTGAAAATCATGGTTAATTTAATTTTAGCCTAAAACCTCCCACATTTATAGTGTAATCAAACAGAATGGGAAATCACTGAAAATGTGTGTCTGCAATAATGTACCTCCCCAGATAACTGGCAACCCTGTAGAATAGGGAAGCCATCACTTTAAATGAGCACCTGCATGGAATAATCATTCCTTTATCCTGTCAACACATATGTCTAATTAAAGAAAAAAAAAAAATAGAAAAGGGAAAAAAAACAGCCACAACTTTCAATTCCTGACCCTCCTATTAAAGTTCACCTTCAATTGCAATTCCTCATTAATGAATTTTCCTAAGAATAAAATCAGTGTAGGATCCTTCCAGAAATGAATACCCTGTAAATCTGAAATATTCTCTGATGGAAGAGGTTCATGCTGAACCTACTAAGCCCAGAGTACTTCTTGGCAAGCTGATGAAAACTCATTCTGCAAATACTCCTAGGCCACTGAGGGTGGTGTGACTATAGTCAGAAGAGAGTCAGACTTAAATTCACAAGCCTCCTTTAGGGTTTGAGTAAATGAGACTGCTGGTGTGTACAGAGGGATCCTGTATCATCCTGAGAGACGGCCATCAGGTGTGGATTGGTGTGAGGGTCACTGAGGAGAACAAGCATGACAAAAAAGAAGTGACACAAGCTTAGGGAGATGACAGCTTAGCACAGCAAAGCTGCTGTGGATCCCAGATTATACATGTGCAAGTTATTGCTTAAAGTTAGGCTCTCCTAAAGTCTCAAGATAAAGAAAGCATTCATATAAATTAGACCTCACTATCTTCTAACACTGGTTGTCTACTTACTTTCCCAAAATGGAACACCTTCCAATGGATGACAAACAGCAGGATCAGCAGGTAGAAGGTCTGACATGGGTTATAACATTGCTAATATAATGATATCTTATCCTAGTTTATCTCAATACAAAAGATAAGTCAGGAGAGAGCTATTTTAGCACAGAAGAAAACCAATTCAGATTAAGTACAAGGAAAAAAATATCATAGACAGAACAAATGTAATTCAAGAAACCCCATCTGAGGAAAGATAAGATGGAAATTATGGTAGTCATGGGTAAAATGTCATGTTCCAGGCTATCAAGGACTACTGATAAAAATCTCAAATTTGAAGCCTGTATCAGTAAGTTTACATACTGAGTCTGATCAATTTTTGCTAACTGGAAAAAAACAGAGGGGAAAAAAAAAAAAAAAAAGAGCTATTTCTTCCATCCTTATCAATACAGACACCAAAGATGTACAATCATTAACTAGTATACATGCTCTTAACTATAGAAGCCTAGAACTACTCAACAGGACTAAAAGAACCCTGTATTAAAAGCCACATACACTAGACAATCTCTTCATGTTTCACTGACTGTGTCCCTTTGCAGTAAGGAAATGGAGAAAAGTTTGCAGAACAGCTGGAATTACTGCAGCACACTCAGAGCTGGCCTCACAGAAATTTACTTCTTGGCTCAAAAACCTGGAAACACTTTCCATCTTCGTTTTTCCCACTTCCTTTCAGTATAAGGAAAACAAAAGAGAAAATAATGAACAAATACTATGAATTCTATTTTTAAAATGCAGAGGTTTTATAACACAAATAAATCTGAGCAGGTATAGATAAGAAATATAACCTGAAGATGTCAGCTTTGCTTTAAGGATCCAAGCAAGTTGCATAGTGCAGAGGAATTTCCAAACTGAGAAATCTGAAGGCTAGATACAGGAGAAATCTCTCCCACCTAATTAAACCAACATAAATTTATTATGAAGAAAGCTTCTGTGTAAAGTGGAGATTGTGAAGTGGCAAAAAAAAGCCTCCCAAAATAACCACATCAACGAACCACCTAAGCCTCTTTGGAAAGAATACCACTATAGATAGCATGAACACAAGTCGCTTGCAAAGAGAATTTGGGTTTTGACTAGGGAAGTTCTTTTACCCACAGTCTTCAAGGAAACTTCATGTCTGTCTTGTACCAGAAGAAATGGAAAACAAGATCTATTTTACAGAATACATCTAAAAAACTGAACTCATACAAAAACATAAGGGAAAAAAAATCAAATTTCACTCTGAAAACATAAAGTGGGGGTAGCAGTAAAAGGAATATAATAAAAAATTCTTATTTGTTTTATTTCATTCTATATTTATTTCATGGCATTTTTGACTACTTTTGCTGAAGTGACAACAGAAAACAAGCTACTCTAGTTATAAGCAAGTAAATCAGGTGAAGTTTAAGCACATTACCATGATATCCACAGTTTCAAACTTTGATACATAAGGTAGCACTGCTTCACATAACTGATGTGTGATAGTACCAAAGATAAGAGAAATCAGTGACTTTGGTGGCCATTTTTCTCAAAAGAAGTTGAAACCATGGCTATTCAGAAAAATAACAGAAGCCATCTCAGAGGGAAGCTAGGGACAAGTTAGCAACCACAAGGAATTAAAACAACTCATAAAATCATGACATAATAGAAATCCAGACTATGGGAAAAAGACACAGAGAGTCCTAGCTAGGGGAGAGTTTTACATTATATGCTTTCAAAGGGTTTAATTTTGGGGATTTTTTTTAGGGAAGTAATGCAACCAGGCATAAGAAACAAGAAGACTGCTAGAGACTGAAAAAATCACTGAATTTGCTAAATTCTATGTAACATGCAACAGCATGACAGCTTTGTGGCTTGCTGTGATTTGCCCATCTATTAGCAGATGGAATACTGCGTCAAAAGAGCTGCATGGTAAAACCCAGACACTTTAAAAACCGATCACTTCTGAACAATACTTAGAAATGAGACATTCCCTTCCCAATATTAAAAGACAATTACATTGTCATTACTCGTCAGATTTTAACTAAAGCTTTGGCCAAGTTCAGAAAGCTGAGTTAATTAAATAACACAAGTTACTTCCTGCTGATGTGCCAATATAAATGATATTTTATCACAGATTTAAAGATCAATGTACATGTTAAATTTAAAAGGCACAGAGGGACATAATATCCCAGTAACACAGAAGACAAAGAAAGAACATTTAGTAGATATAAACTCTTTTATTCCCTAACAAAAAGGACTGTTTGTACTAGAGTGTCATGGTATCTGTAGCTAAATATGAATTGAAAAGATGCATTTTCTTATTGTTATCACTAAAATTTGGATAAAACTTGCTTGGGTAGCCCAAACAAAAACCCATACATCCAACTGTGTGTGTGTGTGTGTGTGTGTGTGTGTGTATGCATTATTTTAGATTAAAATTACTTTTCATTGGCATGCATTTTTAATTATTTTTGAGTAATGAGCCATCCCTTTAGTAATATCATACCCTCAACATATTAGCTTTGTTTAGAATTCTTTCTGCTACAGAGTTCACTGACATCATCCTAAATACTCAAAAGATCACTCAAATACCTTGGATTTTAATTTGAAGATGATAAAGATTTGAAACATGGGCCTAAACTAAATTCTCAGAACTGAGTTTCAGCCCATGGATTCAGTTCCAGCTCCAAATAAGAGCAAAGAACTGGAGCACCCTGGCCTCTGTGTGCTGGTCAGACTAATCACAGCAGTGTGTTACCATACCCACCCTGATCCTGCACCAACACCCCATGGAAGTGTTTCCCTTCCTCTACTCCCCAGACATGCACAAACTCCCTTCCTCCACCTCTCCTCCTTTTGTGCAGGTAGCCTCAAATGTAACAAATGGAAATAAGAGAAAAAAAAAAAAAAAAAAGGACATCAGTAGCTATCTATTTGTTAAGGTTGTTAATGGAATTTCAGGTAAGCCAACAATACAAATGACATTTTACTTGGGAAGAAAATCCATCTTCCAATGCAACTGAAGGCATTTGGAAATTTCTACATTCTCAATGATGTCTGCCCTCACTGTGAATGGGACAACTTGCTTAATGAGAACAGCTTTGCTTAAGTTGAATAGAACAAAACTAGCCCAAAGAGAAAGTATACCACAGAACTCTGTATAAAACTACATGGTATCAAAAATCCCCCCAGCAACTTCATTAAGAGATCCATGTTAACATTAATTTTTAACTCAAGGTGAATTTTTGAAGCCCCAAAATTATATTTCAGCAAGCTGTACTTAATATATGGAGAGAAGACATAATAACAAATTCTGTAATGTATGAAGTAAACATAGCTTAAACTTAGCTGTTTTCTTCAGAGACCTACAAAAATTAAAAATAGCTGTAGCTTTTTGAAAGAATCATATTTTCTAAAGAGTCTTTTGTGGTTGGGTTTTTTTCCTATTGTTTTGAAGCGCAGGTGTGTGTAATACCACAAAGTTTTTTTCCGACTAAATAAGGTTTATGTTATTGAGAAGGAGTGTTGTTTGTTTGGATTGCACAAAATTCAGACCCTTGGCTTGGGTTGCATTACAAGTTAGAATCAATTTCTTTCCAAAACTCCAAATTCAAAAGATGTATGGCACAGTTAAAGCCCATAGAACTGTATATATATGTCAGAAAATAACTCTCAAATCACAGACCAACTTGTAAGTTCTTTACCTATGTACCACTGTTTCTCTGTCTGCAATACTAAGAGTTAGTGATTTAATTAGAGTATTAATATTTAGACATATGAATTTCAAAGTTTAGTTATTAGCTTGGGTCAAAATTAAGAGCTAGCACAGGCACCTAATGAACCCTATACTGTAAAAGTTCCTGATAAACCTTTAAGACAAAAATAATTTGCTGAAATTTAAATTAAAAATATATCACAAGATAATTAAGAAAATGGCCCAAGTCAAAAAAAAAAAATTCTTACCCATGAATATAGAACACATCTCTTTAATGAAGAATTAAGAAGCTTAGAGATGTGTTTTAAATCCAGATGGATACCTCATCATCAGAGACCTGTAAATGAAGCATGTTAAACAAGTCACACAATAACCAATGTCAGGAGTGTACATTAAAATGCAATACCTGAAACTCAAAAACTCACTAGATACCATAAAACCAAGAACACCAAAATTAATACACAATCACTAGTAGCTATGATTTTGTAAGTGTCTGGTAAACAGGTACATATTCATTTTGTAGGACTACTAAAAACCCAAGTCTACAAACCTCTTAGGATGAAGGGTAGTTTGTGCCACAACACCAAAAGGTTTAGGCTAACTTTAAGACAGGATGTAAGTATTCAAAACCAACAACAGCAAAAAGAAAAGTCTGGAGGTTAGGTTTTAAAGCTGCCAGTCTGAGAAGCCCTGTAAGTGTCTTTTAGCAGCAGAGAGCTGTTCCACACTGACAGAGGAGTTCAATGGGAACTGACACTGCCTTGTGGGGACAGAATACTGCATGACAGTTCTGTCCTGTTCCCTGCCTTGGCAGTAGGTAGAGGAGCTCAGTTTCAAGAGGTTCTCTTTTAATCTGAAAGAAGCTTCAAAACATTACAAAGTTTAAAGGAAAATGTGCATGGAGGGGTTCTAGGGCCACTGTGTAAAAGCCTCAAAGCACACAAAACTACTCTCTAACATTGCAAGACAGACAGAAAGTTTGTATATGAACTGATATTCTACATCAGAGTATTCTTCCACTTCAAAAATATGATTACTGTGTTCAAACATCCTCCAATTCTGATACAAAGATTCCTCTCTTCCTAAATACAGTTTCGTGATGACAAACTCTTGAACACTTTTGAGGCACTATTAATACAGATCAAACTTTACGCTTTGTTAGAAGAGAGCATATATAACTGCATTGAGAAACAGATTTTAACACAATTATTTCCTCTCTCTGTATCTTTGAAACAAGGCTGTAACGTATGGAAAAAAAATTATCTGGTACTAATTTGGTACATAAATTGCTACATTTATCCTCCTTCTATTATTAAGCAACTTCCCAAGACTTTTCCCAACGTTGTTAAACTAAAATGTCTCTGCTCTGTAGTAATAGGGACATTTAATGCAGAGAGGTATTTAACTTGCTCTAGATGTTCCCTTTTTCTGTACTGGAAATTCCATCATACAAATGGAGCTCCTGTAATGCACAAGTCCTCTTCCATCCAGAAATTAGAAAGGAGATTGAAACTATTCAACTGTCAGGTCCTATGCAACATCTTTTT
>VXBQ01010779.1:551420-608858 GCA_013400175.1 Phainopepla nitens
GGCGGCCCTGGCGGGGCGGGGGCGGGCGGCGCGGAGCCGATATAGCGGTGCGTGCGGCGGGCTGGCACATCCAATATGGCCCCTGCGCCGGGAGAGGCCAATCCCGGGCGCGGTTACTCCGGAGGCTCCGGCGGAGGCCGGGCCGGGATGCGGGGCAGGCCCCGGGCGGCGGCGGGGCGGGGAGGGAGCGGAGATTTTCCCTGGGAAAGGGAAACTTGGCGCTCCGGAGCGTTTTCGCGAGGCGCTCACGCAGCCGCTCTGGGCGCCCCGGCGGTGCCTCCGCAGGAGCGCGGCCAGCAGCGGGAATGCCGCCTTCGCTCTGGGAAATCACGGGGGCGCGTTTGACACCGGCACTCGGGATGGTGCTCGTTAGCCAAGGCTCTCTCTCCCTCCCTCTCCAGGCAGCTCAGTTCATCTAACCCAGCGGTAGCATCGCCAGGTCTTCCGTTGAAAGCCAAGGGCTTGCAGGAAGAGCAAGGGGAATTCCTGCATGTTGAAGGCAAAGGTGTATGCC
Organism: Phainopepla nitens; assembly: GCA_013400175.1. NCBI lineage: Eukaryota > Metazoa > Chordata > Aves > Passeriformes > Bombycillidae > Phainopepla > Phainopepla nitens. Next base: position 551,935 of record VXBQ01010779.1, read on the forward strand.
AGGCAGGACGAGTGTAGCCTCAGGTACACTGTATCGAGCCGCTTTAGAATACGTTTCTTGAACAGGCTAACAGGGCATATACATTCCAAGAAAATTAACTATAAGTCTTTTCTTTTATATAATACTTTTTCAAACATATTAAGTGTGTAAAATCACAAGTATTGATTTGAAGATCAAAATTTAGAAGTAACCGTTGCCAAAGACACTTCAATATTACCTGAAATAACTTCTGTTTTTGAAGTGTCAAGCTACAAAGCTGTTTCCCTGTAGCAGGACAGCAGAGCAAAAAGCTCGAGGAGAGAGTTTCTAGCACGGCTGAAATGAGAAACCTTGTTGGGTCTTGCCTACAGCTTTATCTGCTGTAGTAGAGAGAAAAAAAAAAATCACTTCAGGTGAACAGTTACATAACTCCTGTGAGTTGATCTAAAGACTAAATTAAGAATTCCAGGAATACAAGAAAACTCCCAGAGTTATCTACACTTAGATGTTGTGCCTGTGAGGATTATAGGCACATAGGCAATCAGAAATCTCACCCTAAGTCTCCCATTCCTTGCTAGCAGGGAACTAGGGATCTACTTCTGATTCTCTCCAACCTGTTGCTTCTATGGTTAGGATATAATTTCAGGCAAATTTTCTCATTATGTTATCAGATTTGTTGTGTATCTTAGATGCTTAATTACATATTATAATTCATTAATTGATTTCAGAATTTCTGAATAGTTTCTCTACTGAGATTCTGTAGCTACAAGCATAAGGTAGGTTCTTACTCGGCATTAGAAGACAAGCCTTTAAGCAATCTTCTTCAATGTTTTAGCTTTACAGTACCTTTATTTTTCTCCCTATCTCTCAATTCCTTCATCACAAAAACTTCAGTCTTCCTTTCAGACTATTCAGAAGACTATTGTTAATATTTATGCTAAACTTTCTGTTTACTCTTTTCTTTTAGCCAGCCCTACAGATTTTTTTCTTTCTAATTTCCCTTTATCTCAGTAGCAATTGTGAAAAACTTTAAAAAAATAAATATAGCTATCGTGTTTGTGTTTTTCTTTTTTTTAATCTTAATGGCTTCTAAATCAAAACCTTTATGTCTCTGCTTCTCTAGCCCTCATAGAGAAATAAGCATGTACTTCAATGGAAAAAAAGGCCTTGACCCTTTGATTAGAATTAGCCAGCCAGTGGTAGTACTTCCTTAATAAAGCCATCAACACCAGTGTAACACTGTGAAGTGCTCTCAGCTCTGGATAGTGTGAATGGCAGTGTCATACACTGAGAGCACCAAGTTAGAATCATAAATCACATGAATGACCAAAAATAGGATCATGTGACTGGTTATTCTGCTGCTCAGAAGGACACTGAAACTCATGAGCACTTAATGTTTGGATGAATCCTTTCAGAATTTAGAAAACAAATAGATTACATAAATATACAGAATAAAATGGTGACTTTTGTTTTAGACTTCATTTTCTTAAACATGTCAGTGTCTCATCAGTTTTAGAGATGGCTTTTACACAGTGTCAATTTTTATTTCCATCAAAACTTCTGGCATTTTACATCACCACCCTGAAATCCTAGTGTTGTTTCAAGCAATCATAATTTTAGCAGGTTTTCTACATTTTATGATTCCTTTATTTTCTTAGCAGCACTGCTTCACAAGGTAATTATATCATCTTGATCATGGTGTGTTGGTCACTCTTTTGAAATGTTGGGTTTGGTAAGAGTGAAAGAATACTTTGTCCCTCCACTCTTCTTTTTTTTTTTTAATAGATACATTTCTTCAGATGTCTCATGTACCACAGATTTAGAACACATGCATTTTTTTAACATTCTTGGTTCCCACAGAACGATTCTGCCTTAGGATTTTACCACTTGTGTGTCTTGTAACCCATTGTAGCCTATAGAGGGGAGGTCCTCTGTACTCAAAATGAGGACGCTCATCCTTCATCCTTCTGTAAGTGTGGAATACAATTTTGCAAGAAAATCTCTAGCAGAGGAAATCAGTTGCTGTGCTTTCCTGTACTTTGGTTATCCATGGGAGTTGCTGCAGAGGTATTGAGGTCAGGGTTCAAATGACCCATTGAATCATTTAGGTAGAAAATGACCTCTGAGATCATTGAGTCCACCCATTCCCCCAGTACTGCCAAGCCCACCACCAGCCCATGTTCCTCAATGCCACATCTTAAATCTCTCCAGGGATGGTGACTCCACCACTTCCCTGGCAGCCTGTTCCAATGCTTTACAGCACTCTTGGTTAACAAACTTTTCCTAATCTCTGATCTAAACCTTCTCTGGGACAAGCTGAGGCCATTTGCTCTTGTCCTGTCACTTGTTACTGAGGAGAAGAGACCTCCCCCCACCCGACTGCAACCTTCAGGTAGCTGGACAGAGCAATCATGTTCTCATTCAACGGAATGCGCTGCTGAGATTCTGCTGTTGCCACAGTGACTGCTTTGATCCTTCTCAGTAGCCACCCTGTGTGACTTGGGAAAGCAGCGAGCAGCAGAGTGCACAGCTCTGTGTCAGAGCAGCTCTCCCTGTCTTTGCTGAAGTGCTCTAGAAGCCTGGTGGGGATCTGGGATGCAGGTGGAGACCTGCAGTGCCACACGTTACGAGCCCTTGCTGAGAGGTTCGGCTGCTCAGTGTGTGCCTCTGCAACTTGCAGCACGAGCAGGGAACACAACACTTTCTCCAGGAAGCTTCTGGAGCTGTTGGCAACTCTGCAAGGTGAGGGGCTCTGCTCACATCGTTTTGCCTATGAATATATTCAAGGCCACATGTTCCCATATGGTTTGAATTGGGGAGCTCTGCTTGTTTCGTTGTGCTGTGGTGTGGCAGTTTGTGGGTTTGTGTGAGCTGGAATGAGCCCTGGAACTCCTGCAGGGAGCAGCCATGCTGTGCACCTGCACGTCTGAAACACTGCAGATGCAAAGGAAGTACCCGGAAGCAGATGGTTTCTCTCATGTCCTAGCAGAGGTAGATGAAAACCAGGATATGTTATAAATCTTTTTAGAATAGGACAAAATTTAATGCTTTGACAGTGCTTGAGAACAATTGCATCCAAGGATATATGGATCAGAAAGAGAAGCTGGAATTCTGCATATAAACCTTTCATATTGTGATAAACAACTACAAATAAAGATCTGATTGCTAATTAAATATGCAAATAATCTGCTTTGTAAAATGGAAAGCAGCTAGAATGTTCTGCTTTTACTATGTCCTAAAAGTTTACCTAGCAGCTGGGTACTGCTGATGTAAATTGAGTAAACCTGAAGTTAAGGCATCAAAATGCTGGCTTCTGAAACTATTTTCATTACTGTTTCCTCAAACACCTACATCTGTGTCTGGTTACCACAATGACAGCCACAAGTACACTTATAATTGATGAAACTTGAATGATAGTACTGAAATTTGTCATGAAATAGGAGGCATGAAAGGAGAACATTAAAACTGAGCTTACTGAAAAATTATTTTTCTACCCTGTCATGTTTTTAATTTAGAAACTTATAAAGCATATTTTCAGGGTAACTCCTGGCAGTACCCGGTTTTAGCAAAGTTTTACTGCATTGTCTTTAGAAAGAGCAGATGTTTATATCTTGATAGGCTGAGGTCAGTTTGTGAATCTAGGTGCTGAGCATTGGGAGCTGGGGTTTAAAGTGTACTGTGTAAAGATCACTTTCAAAGAAGAAGGGTGATGCAGGACCTCCTCTAGACTCCTGTGTTAGGAAGAAAGTAGCCATTTAAGCAGGTTTTGATGACCACGTGGAGCTCACGTCAGCTGATTCTCTCATCTCCATAAGGCAGCACTGAGGCCTTATTGCAGTTTTCTGTAGGGTGGTTTTAGTACGGGGAGTTTTTAGGAGAGAAAGACATCAATTGTACCTGTAGAAACGTGGTTTTTGCTGTTTCTACAGTCCATGAAAGGGGAGATGTGTGCTAATGTCCTTACTAACAATGGGATGGGTGCAGGTATCAGGGTGCAGGTTCACGTCTTTGAAATGGGTCTTAATGTCTCTACTACTCAGGCAGCAAGTTCGCGGCAGAGCCGAGCCAGCCTGACTCCTGAAACAGAGGAGGGTCTGCACAAGCCTGAACCTCTGAAGTTTGGGGTGAAGTGACAGGTTCAAGGGGGGAATATGGGGTAGGCGGTTCGGGAAGGCTGTACCTTCCCAGTACCTCAGCCAATGGGGAAAGGAAGAGAGCGCTGTGAGTTTGGGATAAAAGGAGGCTGCGCTCTCTGAAGCCTCGAGAGAGAAAATTGCGTGGGCGCGTGCCCCGTTGGATTATCTCTCTTTATTCGAGTAAATATGCAGGATTTCTCTGTCTCCTTCCTGGATACTGGCTATCTACAGTGTGATTTTCCGTATACAAAAGTCTCGAGTTAAAGTTTGGTAAGGGGTGGAAAAAATTGATGTATTGCCTAATTCTGAATACTGGCTAGCACAACACTCCAGAATAATTAAAAAGAGGTTTAGAAACACTTCAAGGAGTCTGAATGTACAAAATAGACGTATGAGTAAGTTATTAATTTGTCAGTTGCTTATTCCTGTACTGCAGTAGGGAGGGAATCTTCCTGAAGGAAAAGCAACTTGGATAGTCAGGAGTAATTGTAAACCGTAAACAATAGACTTTTGAGGGCTTGCCCATGCAGCTCTACTGAACTTTTTGAGGTTGTAGCTTGGGAACTCCTGTCAGTCCACAGCTCGCTATAAAACTAGGTGACATTGGGATCCTTTAAACTTGAGGGAAAACACAGAACATCTCCCTTGGTTAGAGTTCATTTAAGTACCTGTGAAAATTGAGCTGGAAATACTGTCTTACGTAAAGCGGGCATCCATATATCAGTTGTGAGCAGCATATGAAGTAAATCCCTAAAACGTTACGTTTTAATTCAGTACTTGCGTGTGACAGGGAGCAGTGCACGGCTGAGCAGTGGCTGTGCTCGGTGCGCCCAACCCACTGTTGTTCCTCCTTGCAGAAAGGTCCTGCTGCCCTCCTGTGGTCCTTCCCACTGAGACGGGTTTGTTCTGAAGCTACTGGAACATTAATTTTCTTTCAAAGCTGTATTTTTAGCTGCCTGTGAAGTGAAAGATGCTTTCATTCTGTAGGAAAGAGCTAGTTACAGGATATGTAATGTTTTTTTCTGTGGTAAAATTACCTTTGTGGATGACAGGAGAGCAGTGGATGTCACTTATCTCAGCTTTTGTAAAGCTTTTCATGACGTGTCCTGCAGTATTCACCTGTCTAAGTTAGGATTTCATGCTCTGAATGGGTAAGTAATCAGATGAATGGAAAACTGGATAAACAGGCGTGGGAGAGTGTTTAATACTCCGTACAGATGCTGATAACAGAAAAAATACCCCAGGGATCCATACTGAGACTAGTTCTCTTTAACAGCTTTATTAGCTGCTTAGAGAGGTTTGCAGGTGACAAGAAAATGGGGTAGGGCCAGGTGACAGACTGGATGTCAAGGCTGCCACTCACATCTAGACAGGACTGGCAGGGACATGCTTTCCTGAAGCTTGTTTTTCTAATATTTGAACCCGTTCTAGGAATCGGGTATCTCCTGTGCTGTCCTCAACATATTGAGAAATTTGTTTTGTAAATCTAAATAATGTAATATGCCGAGCCAGCTGGTTGACTCTCTGTCTGACGAAAAATGTGGATTACAATTTGCTGCTTTACAAAATTTTTAGTGAAACTATAAACCCATGATTCAGTTTCTTGTCAGTGTTGGCTTCAATAAGTAAACCTCAAATTTCCACTGAGGTAATAGCCAAGTAATCATGAAACTGAAAACGAATTCATGAGTTCAATTCTTTATAATTCTCTACTGTTATCTGAGACTAAAACTCACCTGGCAAATTTTGAAAAAAAAAAATTTCTTTTTGTACTACCAATCACTTCTAAAGTGAACCTTCTTCCCTTTGCTTTTAACTGAATACATGCAGATGAAAGGTTGTAGTTCAGCACTTGTGTAAAAGAAATTCATTACTGTGTAAACTTGATCAGTACCATACAGCTTGTGCAAATGTTGTCTTGTGAGTTTCTGAGGTATGATGCAGTAACTGCTAATGTTTCTGAATTCTGTAAATGGTAGCTGAGCAGTTGATTACTGAAGCACGTGTATTTTAACTTGCATCACCGGTTCTCGACCAGGAATTTTGCTGGTCTGTGCAGTGCATCCCCAGAGTGGCTCTGCAGGACTGCTGTGCCTGCCATAGGGTTTGCAGGAGAATACTGATTGTAACACTTCTAAACCAAACACGTTTTCTGTGTATGTGCCCCAAAGTATTTTCTCCTGAGCACTGATTTGAGATGAACTCTGGGATTCAGCAGTCATTTGGCTAAAGTGCTTTGGGCAATCCTGAGTACTGTAAGAGCCCCACAAACGGGCTGTGGCTGTTCTGCCCATCTGCAGGACTGGCACTGTCCAAGAGGGAGTGAAGGCAGAACAGAGATGTGTCTGTCTGCCAGGGATTTTAGGAAAGCCACAGGATAGAGGTTTTGTTTATTGGTGTTTTGTGGAAATTTGGACCTGTCTGCCCAAATTCGGTTGAAATAATTCTTTGAATCTGGCCAAAACAAATGAAGTTCCTTTGGACCTTGACTCTCTGGGCTTAAGTCAAATATTTAACATCTGCTTACAAGTGATTACTTAATATGATAAGATGAACTTTTAAAGAGTTGCAAATATTCTGACTTGCATTTCTTGTTCAGCTTCACTTCTGTCAAAAGTCTTTACAGTCACAAACTGGAAGAATGTGGTGAAATGAAACTTAAAGGCCTCTGTAATTGTTACCTGTGGGAACACCACTGAAGCAGTAATGTGCAGCCTAAGTGTGTACCTTGTGGTTGTCTGCTCAATGACTGAGGATTACTGCATACAGTAAACTAGATCTGTGCAAAGGAAATGAGAATTTGAGTCTTAGCAAAACATTTCCTGACCTATAACACACTTTTTCACTCTTTAGAAAATTAATTCTAGCGTGATTCCTGGGCAACAGAACCAACTGTGTCACTTGTTTAGTTTTCTATTGCTGCTACAAATTTTAGTATTTTATCAGATATTTGTAACTGATCTTATATTTTGTAATGCTTTGGGATGCTAAAATTGACCTTAGTATGAGAATTTACTGCTGACTTTTACTGAACTTACGCTATTCACAAAAAAGGAGATCTTAAATATTTGTTCTCCCTAACTAGGTATGCAAAACCTGTACAGATTTTTTCACCATCTTCTAATGGTTCCCCACAAACACATAGGAATTAGGACTGAATTTTGGCTATACTGGTTTTGATTGTTTAGCTGCTTTATTGCTTTTGCTCTCCCTACTACTGACTGGTTTACTTTTTTTGTTTTTAATTCCTCTAGTAGTTACTTTTCTCTCCAGTCCTTGTCAGTTGAGTTATTTAATGCCTAAATTGGAAGGCTACTTGAATTGTGTATGTTTGCACATGCGTGGGGTTTTGGGGGGTTGTTTGTTTCTTGTTTTGTTTGGGTTTTTTTTGTTTGTTTGTTTTCTGTAGTGCTTGATAAGAATGTGTCCCTTGATTATGGCTCTGAAGAAAGTGGTTTTTGGCTTCTCCTATTCCGGGGTGGGTGTATGTATATATAAAGTGTATACACAAAGTGCCATGCCTTCAGAAGAGACAGGTTGTAGCACAAATTCTTCAAAACATCATAAGGTCGTTACATCTACTTCTGCAAAAATGAGATTTGACTGCTCACAAGAGGGCACTGCAGCTTTACTTTTGTGCATATTATTGTGAGCCATGAGATCTAGCAACTAAAAAGCAAATAATATTGTCATGTTCCAGTGTAATTTTAAAATGAAGCTCTTACCAGTATAGATTTCCTGTTTGGTTTTGGTGTTTTTTTAGTTTTGTGTTGTTTTGTTTGTTCTTTAAGCAGAAATTAAGGTGTTGGGAATAATACAGAAATGAGAGTTGGGAGCTTTGATTGGAATGTCCTTTTGTCAACTTCAGGGTCAGAGTATTGTAGCTGGTGATGACTGAGTGAGGCAAGTAAGATAAAGGAAGCTGTGATCTCATTCAAAAAAAAAAAAAAAAGGAAGACTGTCTGACCACAATGAACTAATTTATTTACTTATCAAAGCCTTAAGTGTCATTAGACAGCTCAGTAGGCAAGTCATCATAAGAGGAGTGTTCACTTAGTAAAGATTAATTATAGCCTCCAGCACATCAAGTTTATTATGTCCAATAAGTATGTCAAACAGCTGGAGGAACATGTTTGTCTTTACACTTGATAGCATTCTCTTGCCTCAAGGTCTGACTCCTGAAAGAATAATTAGTTGATGTGGGTGAATTGTTTCTAATTCTGCAAACTGTTTTTTGGTGTGTATTTAATTCTGTGCTTTGAGTAAAACACAATTATTGGATTGGATGCCGAAGTTGTGAATACATAACTCTAATAGTGCATGAACTGTAAAGCACAGTGGGATTTCTTTCTTTCTTTCTTTCTTTCTTTTTTTGTTTTTTTTTTTTTTGTATTGGTTGCCTTTAATCCACGTGTTTATTGCATTTAAGAACAATTGTTGAATATTTTTTGTTTTAGGATTTTTTTTTCTCAGTGGAAATATGAAAGACTGGCAACTCACAAATTGTTGAGCTTTTAGTATCTACCTGCTGAAGAATTCTTATAACAAGCTGGCTTTACAATTTTCCATAATGGCTCTTGCTCTTCTGAAATTACTTCTCATTAGATGGCATAGACATTTACGAACTTGATTATGTAAAAGTCTGTGTCACTGAATAGACAAGGCAGGTTTGGAGCCACAGTGCAAATAGCTGAAGGGCCCACAAAAAGCTATGGAAGAAAATCTGTACTTATATGTAATTTATTATATGCTTTTGAAAAGCACATATGCTATAGGATTATGAAGGGGGTGCAAGGAACTGATAAAAGCTACAAGAAACACCCAAAAGCATGATGAGAAAATAAGATTTCTACAAGAACTGAGTAATAAATGGTGTAAGATGTTTCAGTAGAGTAAGGAAAGCTTCTGATAACAGAATGAATTTAGGGTCTCCAGGACCCCAGGATTTAGCTAAAAAAATTAAAATTGGTTTTTATACAGTGCTCTGAAGGTGATGTTAAAAAGGAAAATAATTTTTTATTTTAAACAATAAGAACTTGGGATGGGAGAGTGGTAGGCACAGTTTTGAATTTTGAGCAGACAGAGCTATTGGTTATGGACCTATTATGGTGCAGTTTTGAAACAGAGGGAGAGCAATAATTCTTAAATAAGAATGTCTAGATAAATAATGCATCAAGAACAGATAATAATAATAATGTTCTTAGTTGAGTCTTCTTTTTAATGTTGTATGACTGCTGTCCATGGCAAATGAGTGTGACTTACTGAATTTGATGTGATCCTATATGGGAAGGAGTAAATCACTCCAGTGTATTGCAGTTTCCTTACAAATCTAGGCAGTAACACTGCTGTTATCTGTCTTGAAAGAACCAACCAGCCTGAATACCTTACTCCTTAACTTAGTCTGTGTGAAGAGCTGCCCAGCTATATGAGCTATGTGTGAAGAGCTGCAGTCATTTGTGTGAGGACTAGAGTGTTAATTTCAGCTGATGAGCCTAGTGTACAAAGAGAGGCTCATGCTCTAGATTTCCAAGTTCTGCTTCAGCAGCTTATCCATGGTGCTGTTACACTCCTCAGTAGTTCTGCATTTTCAGTTTTCCCTTTTCAGTTGATTCACCTCTATTTTGGGAGCATCTCCTCAGCTCTTAAAAATGATACCAAATGAATTGTCAAGTGCATTCTGCTTGGCTCAAAGAGCAAATAGGCATGAACAGATTGTCTGCTAAAATCTGGTTTCAGTGCTTTTTGGGACGAACATTTTGACCATGGTGTATTTTCGTGGTAAGTGTGGCACAATTTGTACAGTACTATCAGGCTACTCATGTCTTATATGGCTTGTTTGGTCTATAATAGCTGCTACTTAAACTGTAGCAGAAAAGATTGAAAACAAAGATCAATAACGTTCCCAGAAGGTGTTTCATCAAGTGCAACCCGTGTACTGAAACTTAAATTTTCTGGTTTCTATTCACAAGTTTGAGTAACTGGACTCCATCTCATTAAGGAATAGGTGAATTTGGAACAGGTGAATCAGCAACTGATGGAGCTGACTTTGAATCTGTGGGTTTTTTTGCAGTTAGTCTGATTCTGCACAGCTGAAAGGATTGAATCACTGCATCAACAGCCTACTATAAAGTCTATTGGTCACATTATGTCCAAACTTTCTAGGAGAAGCAGAATAATAAGGTCCTCTCTGGTTAAAGGAAAGTTGTAACTTTCTAGCAGTACTGTGAAATCAGTACTTTGTGACTCACAGAGGAACTGGGGCTTTTTCCCAAAAATGACTGAAGTATTGTTATGATTTCTGATGAAATTATGACTGTGATGATAGAACTTTTGTGTGTTGTTGAAAAGCTACTGTGTCCATGTTGGTTTTGAACTTGTGGCTGGAATGCCTAGCTTGATTTATTTTTAACAATTTCTGGTGCTTCATATATGAAGCCCCTTCTATCCTGGAATACTCTGTTTATTGCAGTTGTGATCTGTCCTGCTAGGGGCTTGGCAGGGTACTACACTATTTTTCTGTGTATTTATCTGACACCTGGCGCACCGCTAAAACACTGATTTTTTTTTTCTTGAACTTGTCATGGTCTCAGACTGAAAGCACTTCTTATGTGACTTCTACCATCCAAATCAGACTTCTTTCAGCATCTTTATTTGGAAAACTGTCATGGGTTTGTTACATGTTATCTGTGGCTAGAATATATCAATGTCCAAAATCCCTCAGTAAAATAAACTGACTATAAACAACAAAAACCCAAATAAAAACAAACAATAAAAATCCAAGGTTCTTACTTTATTTGTAAGTAAGTGATAAGATATGATTAAATACTGTTATAAAAATAAAACTTTAGACTGCAGTAAAACTGCCCTGGCTATTCATCCGGCTTTCTCCTTGTTTTGCTCTGCAGTTTCTGATTCCTGAGGTACTGGGTCAGGCTGTTGTTACTGTCTGTCATGTCTTGCTGGAATGTGTAGAACTTCTATTCTTTCTTGTCAGAACAGGATTCTTGTGAAAATTATAGCATGTATTAAGCAGGGTTTTTGTTTAGTCTCCAGGAGAATGATTTATTAAGTGTGAGCTGACCAAGTGTGTATATGTGCAGCAAACAATGTCACCAGTTAGGTAACATCTTTGTTTGGCAAATAGACAAGAGCTTAGAACCTCAGGATCTTTATCATGTCATGTTGTAGGCTTGCTATTTCTTTCTCCCTCACCTGGCAAATGGCAGAAATTTGGCATTTAACAGTTCAGTGCAATAGATGATGTTGAAAAAGCATGCACACAAATCTTAGAGCAACAAATCTTAAGAATTCTAAAAGCTTAGTTCTTAAACTTTAGTTCAGTGGAATTTTCAAGTACTGTAACATATTTACTTTTTGTTTTTTCTTTCAGCCAGCCAAACACAGATTGTGTTTTTAAAGAGAGAACAGATTGTCGTGATTCCTTCTCCTTAGTGTACAGAAACACAGGCGTATTTGACAGCAGCAGAACAGCACGTTAGGATTGAGGCACAAAGATAGCCTGACAGAACACTCATCAATATATGCTTTTTTATTCTTTTGAGTTAATAAATAGCAAGTAGACATTCCTTTAAGAGCATACTACTAAATTAATCCTTTATATCTACTAATGAAAAATAATTAGGAAATAGTATCTTTTCCTATTGTGATTTGGAGCTTAAAAAAGATGTACTTGACATGAATTTCATTAAAAAATCTTTGGAGATTACTTAGCTGAGGTAGGCAGACAACTTCTTACAGAAGCATAATATAGATAGAGAATATTACAAGTCTTGTTTAGCCATTCAAATTAAAAAATCTGATAAATACAGGGATGACAGTATTTGCTTTATGTGCCATTGGAAGTTTTAGCACTTCCTTTATGTTTTCACTGCAAATGCAGAGCACAGTAGTGGGGAAGGAAGTAATATCTTGATTATGTGCCTGCAAAGTAATTACAGTTTCTTCTTCCTGTCTGGAAATGCCTGACCCGTGGATCTGTCTGCTGGCTATCAAAATCTAGTCACTAGGAGGTAAGACACATAAAAGCATTAGCTGAATACATGACAGAAGGTGAATCTCCACAATATGTCAATGGTCCTTGTCATCAGTGAGCAGTGCTGAGTACACATTGTCACTGGAGCAGAGGACAGCTCTTATTTTACCTCATGGAATCCTTTCCCAGATGTTCTAGGCAAACAGTCTGTGTATCCTGCTTGCTGTGGGAAGATGTGGCTGCTTGTGATACAGAATCTTTCAATGCAGGGGTTCAAACTGAAGATTGCTGGATTTTCTATGAGTTGAGTCTTCCTCCTCAAAATCAGTTGTAGGCCTAATATCTTATTATGTACTGTAGTCGTGGCATGAAATAAATAATGTATTCCTGTATGATTCATTGAAGTAGCTTGAAATGTTTAAACACTATGTTTTGCTTTCCAGTAGACCTGTATTTTTAGGCATCACGTCTGCAAAACCTTCTACTTTGTTACCTGTGGTAATGAAGCAAAACTCTTTCAGTTTAGCTGTTTGATTAGATGGTATAGAGGCTTGCTTTGTATATTAGATAATTTGATTTGAGCAAATTTTTTTTTGTATTTTTAGTTACTGTAAGTACCAAAGCAATTCCATGTTTTAGCTAAGCGTGATAAATGCTAGACTGAGGACCCTGTATGTGAGTGAATTCAACTCTTTATAGAAAGACTCTGGGAGAATGTTTCTGTGCTACTTGAATAAATGTGTACTTCTTTAATGACAAAACTGGCAGAAGTCTTTAGAAGTCTCACGGTTTGTGTAAATTTTTCACCACAAAAAATATACAATTGATTAGAAAAAATTCCTCTAAGAAGTTGGGATGAAGATAGAAACGATCTAGAGAAAGCATGAAGAGGGTAATATAAATCATTTTATGTCCATTTGAAATGGAATCTGGCTAAAGCTGTTGTTCCAGAAGAGCTGTGCTAGATTAATTGGAAATGCTCAGATTTATGTGCTTATGACTTCTTAGGCTGGTCTCTCTTGCTTCTTGTAACTTTTCTGTCTACACTAAGTAAATTGGGACACAAACCCCTTTGTTCTCCCTTGTCTCAACAGTAAAATTGTTCAGCTAGATTCAAGGCATTGTTTGTGCAATTATCACTTTATAATTTAAATTATAATTTATTCAAGTATTGGATGCTTTTCCCAAATTGTGCTGGAAAATTCCTTTTAAGAGTTTGGAATGTTTCGTCAGTTACTGCCTTAATATCTGTAATTTAGGTAGCTGACTCTTCATGGCTATCTGGCTTAATAGTCACTGTGCCTTGGCTCCTTCAACCCTAGAACTCCTCTGCTGGACTAATCTGCCATGTTTGTGTCCTGCATGGTTTAGAAGTGTGTTTGACTTTCATCTTTAAACTTTGCAGGGAACTTGCTACAAAAGGCTTGAGAGAAGGTATTTTTCTGGTTTTAGGGGAGAGGGATGAAAGCTTGTCCGTCCAAACTGGGAGGAGCCCAATCAAACTGACTGCTTTGTAAATGACGTCTACTAGGCAGCCTTGAAATATTGGAGATGATGGACTAGTTATGAGATTAATTAGATGATCTCCCTTGCTGTCAGGAGAAATAAAGGGTACAAAACCACTTAATTAGAACAGCACAATGAAATGAACAATGTTTCAGTGCAGACTTTTTTTCTTCTGCTTCCAGCAGCAAAAAGTACTTGGCAAGTAATAATCTGTCTAATAAGTAGAGAAAGGAAAGAAGTTGTCTTTTAGTTCATTTACAAAAAGTGTCTTAGTTAATCTATTAAAAATTATTGAAGTGGCCTTCTGCATGGTTAAGTTTGGAATACTTTCTCATTTGTCTGGCTGTTATGTACTTTCAGTTTTGAAAAGGAAATATGGGATGGAAAATACTAGTATTGTTGCTATAGGAACAATAACTTGGTGCAATTGAATAGAAGTTGTTACTGGTAGCACATTAGTACCTGGACTATTTTCCAGGTGCTAAACCAGACTGAAGTGGAGGGAGGTCAGAAACTTGGAGAATGGGATGTAAGTATAATCAGTAACAGCTTAAGCCTTTTTCAAATACTCTTATGTAAAGTGCTTCTGCATTTATTGTCAGTGGCTACTAATACAAACAGGACATTAGTACTTCAGCTGAATGATTTCCTAATTTGAAGCAGTCCGTTTTGAAATTTTTCAGCATTTTCAGATTTAATGAAGACCCTTACAGAAAAAAAAAATATTATCTTTCAACAGATGAGGAAGTAAATGTGTTAAATAGATGTTTGAAAGAAATGCCTGGCCCTGAAGGCTGGCAAACATGGTTGCAATTGAGGGCAAACACAAAACTGAACTAAAAGCAGAATGCTGTGAGATCACAGTAGTCCTAAGTAGCAGAATAGTGTAATTATGAAGGCATCTCTTACCCTTGAATCTTTAAGACAGTGTCATCTCTGAGCATGTCTTATATTTAACCTAATATACTGTGATTAATCCCTAAATAATCATAGTCGCCAAGTGTGGCTCTTGTGGCTATCACAGACTGTATAATACTGCACCATCAACATAGTATTCAGCTACCATCTAGTGGAGGATTTGAGATAGTGTTCTGAAAATGCAGACCAGTAAAAACTCCAGAATAATTTGTACTTGATCAGTTATTACACTTTGGGGAACTGCTGAGGTTTTTGTCGGGCTGTAGTCCTTACAAGTAAGACCATATTGGCTATTCAAGCCAACTTGAATTAAAAGGAGGAAGGATACTGAAGTGGATGAAGCATACAAATGGTGAAACACAGAAATGTAGAATTGTTTTCCTGGGATTTCCTTATAAAACCAAAATCTGCCTGTGTACCATTAGAGTTTGAATGCCTCCATCATCCAGTCTTGTGTTTTGAAAGTGGACATGCTGGGTTAAGTCAGTTCAGCACATCTAAATCCTGAAGGCTCTGTTTGTTATTGTGTGGACCTCATTATGACCACATGTAACTTTAAGCCAAGCTCACTCCAAAAGCCCCTTAGGCTGGGTGTTCCAGTATTACCAATATAGCCAAGAGGACTGAACTGAGGTGAAACTAATCTTGGTTTAGAGAATTTGGCTGAAATGAACTGTTTGTGTACTAGAAAGAGAAAATGGGGTCCCATGCTGTGTTTAAAAACACAGTGGAAGAGTGATCAGAAAGAGTTCCAGCACAGCTGTAGTTCTTCTCTGCCTAATCCTCATATATGCATTCAGCTGCTTTTTTCATCTTCTGAAGCAACTTTATTCTCCATGCCCTTTGATTGTCAGAGGTTAAATTAGCTCTAGCTTGAGGATGGAAATGGTTCTGGAACTTTCCTCCTAAATTCTTTTCTGATTTCATAGATGAGGTCCCCTACAACTATCAAGGTACATCCAAGGTTGTCCTCTCTAGATTCCTGGGTATATTATAGGTAATTGCAGCTCAGCTACAATGCATTGCTGATTGAGGGCTGTGCAGGAGAGAGGATCTCCCCACAGCCAAATCTGGATGTGGAAGTCCACAGGATACGTGGGTGGCCATAAGGTCTGGTGTTGTTGAGCACTTGTCTATGACAGAGTTCTGTGGAATACACCTTTGCAGTTAACTGTTTAAAAAATTGAGAAGACAGTTTTATTAATGGGAAACCAAACATTAGAGATCCATTTGTATTTGAGGGTACTACTGGCTTGTAGCTAGTTTGTATGGATAGTTGACAGTATGGGCCAGGCCCTTAGAATTCATTGTGTATCACTCACTAGAAAATTTTTTGTGGGTTAGGATGGAAGTTAGTTTGTTGGTTTAGAATCTGATAGAGATTCTAAACCAACCATTAGAGATACCATCTAGAGATGTGCTATTTGACAGGCCTGAGTTTTAAGTATATGCATTCAGGCTTGGTTTCAACTGAAAACTTCAAGACACTTAAGGGTTGAGAGATTTTTTTTTTTTTTTAGTGTGCGGAGGATGTTTGGGTTATTTATTTATTTGTTTTGTTTTGCATTTCTTAAGTCTAAGATTCAAGCTGATATTTAATGAGGTTTTGGGCATGTGGACTTCTCTTGCTTCTGAGAGATAAATGATTCAAGCAATGTGTTTCCCTATTCTTGAGGCTTTTTCTTGGGGCTGGTAACAACAAAAAAAAATTGAGTAAGCTTTAGAAAATTACAAGTTGTTGCATGGTGCTAAACCAAGAAAATCATCTACTTAGTGATGGACTTAGTAATCACTATACTACTGTTACTTCACAGCTATGTCGAAATGGAAGCCTAATTTGTCAACAGGAAAGACATGCCAATAGCCCAGGTTTTTCCTAAAGAAGTTGTCATGAAAATAACTGGATTTTAAAGGGAATTGAGCAAACTATTTATCCCTCACAAATGGGTCAAGGAGTTCTATTTAAACTTGCATTGAAACTTGAAAGGCTTGGACTCAAAGTCTTTAAAACAACAGGAACAAAATTATGAAGGTGTTACTGTTCATTTAAAATAACTGGTAATTCTATAGCAGTATAAATTATGATTCTGAAGATGTTTACAAGAGTGTACAGGCTTGCTAATTTGACAACATGCATTTTTGCCTTTTCCAGACACTGTTTCCTAGTACTGAGCTTTAGGATGTTTAAAAGTTAAAATAGGCTTTCGTGGGCAAGGCAATAGTGAATTACTCTGTTGGGAAAAAATATTAATAAACAACAGTTTCTTAGTCTCTAAACTTTTCTTTTGCAACCTGCTGTAAACCATGGCTCTTTAATAACTGGTGTTTGAGTGGCAGGATCAGTAAGTTGTTACAGAAACTGGAGATACTTGACCTTAGCAATTCAGTAGTGAAGGCTGTTAAGCTTGGAGTTCCTTTCCTTGTTCTTCATTCCTGCAATGCAGGGAGCCTTCTGTAGGCATCTGCAAAAGAAGATAAATCTATTCATTTACTGCTTAAGACCAAATGGGCTGCAATACCAGTAAGATCACAAGAGTTGTGAAATCTGTCCAGAAGCCTGAGGACAGCGTGAGGAAGAAAAAAATTAAGACCCTGGCACAGAAACAATTGCTGATGCTGTAAAGGACAGTGCATGTGACTGAACAGGCTGAAATTGGATATTGATGTGCTGCAAATACACACTGTAACTATGAAGTAAGCAATTTTTTTATTGGCATTTTGCGCTTGAAAGGATTGATCTTCATATTACTGACACTGGAGCTAAAGGCAGGTTTCATATTGGATCTTAAGGAAATCTGCATTGACAGACACTGGTGTGAGTTCTGCTATCTCAGCTGATGAATTCACCACAAGAATACTGAAGGAAACCTATGTAAGTTGTATGACAAGCAATCAACACATCCTCCTGGGAACTTGTGCTGAATCTGAAGTCATCTCACAGAAATCAATGAGGCCCTAAATCTTGGACACTACTGGTTTTACAGTAAATCCCAAAATATACGTTTATTTATATGTTTTAATTCTCTTACTCTGAAACAAGTTCTTTTGCAATGACTTTCAAGTGTAAATAGTAGTTGAACTCTGAAATTGGTGGCAAGATCCATGTGGTAGGCTCCTTTGGAATTAAGTTCTCACCATCTTCACTTAAAAATGCTTTTTATAATGAACTGAAATTTCAAGAAAGGTGGGTTAGATGAAGTGAAGTATGTCCATGCCCTTCTCGTCTCTTAGCTGTGGGACACTTAGTGCCTACAAACATACTTGGTGAGACCTATTACATTTTTCTAGAAGTGCTAATGACACTGAGATTAGCTCAGTTGGTTTGAGTGTGGTGCTAATGGTGCTAAGGTTGTGGGTTCCATCCCCATATGGGCCCTTCATGGTCTTGGTGATCCTACTGTGTCCCCTCCAGCTCAGACTGTTCCGTGGCTGTGTAAATCTCTGAAGCAAAGGAATTTAGCTGCAGGTTAAGAAAATCTCTGCAGGCAAAGCCCACTGGAGGGCAGTGTTGTAGAAGGAATTGCAGGACTAACAGCCTCCCACCTTAGGGAATCCTTGCTGAGGGCCAGCAGGGAAGAAAGTGCAGAGCACTAAACCTTGCATAGCCCTTAAAATATGTAGCCTTTCAGATTGGTAGAGTTAATGTCAAGGCTTTGGTTTAGTTTTTTTGCCATTGTTCTGAATTGAAGGTTTTTAAGTCTTTCACCCAGTGCCTGTGTTCTCGAGCGTTTTCTGTGGCCATTGTTGCTGTTGTGGAAGCAGGGCCTGTTGGTCGCATTTGGGCACCCGTAGCACTGTCACGGGGACTATTGAGGCAGAATTTTTTTCTTCTGTGACTCCAATATGTTGAGCTCTTTTAAATTGTTTTTGATGTTGTGTCAATTACAACTCCAAAAGGCTACAAATTACTTCTAAATTTGGAGCTCAGCAGTAGCGAAAGTTAAGGTCAGTGGCTCAGTGGAGAATCCTCTTGGGAGACCTTTGAGGAAACACATGCTGCCTTTAAACTACAGTTACTTTGGAGCTTACTATTTCCTTTGTTCTTCAGTGGATGAGAAAAAACTACTTTTGATTTACAGAAATGTGATGGTGGCACTCTGGGGAGAGTTGAGAATAATGCTTGAGGTGTAAGATTTTTATTATAATAAATGCTTCGAACTGCTGTGTACTTAAATGTGAGAAGAAATATTCTTTATGTACAGTTAAATTGTGATGAGTTTAGGCTTGCTGTCTTTAGATGATGATTCTTAATAAAATGGAAACAGATAAGTTTGGGTGTATAATGGAAAATGCTAGAATTAAAATCTACTCTAATTTAAACATATTTCAGTCTCTTACAGTGCAATAAGAAAAGGAATTGCTTTTCAATGAACAGAGGTATGGTATAGCTAGATGATACCATTAAGAAACTAAATTCTTCAAATAAAATTCTTAGATCTGTGGAAACTTAATTATGTTTTATTCATGAGTTTATGCATGTAGCTTGAGAATACTTGAAACATGATAAATTCTCCAAAGGAGATTTTCTAACTGAAAACTATTTCCTGTATTTATCATGCAGTTCTGCAGTTAGTGGAAGTGATCTCAAATTAAAAGGAATATTTGTTTGTGGCCTGCAAAGTATATGTAAAAGTCTATTTAAAGGCTGTCATAATAAATGTTACTTTCTTACATGCTTGATTCTTTGATCAATTTAGCTTCTGTCGCAACAAACTTCCTGCTTTCTGATGAATTTACCCTAAATTATCTACCAAAAATGTCTTAGATAAATACTATAAATACTTGCTGTTTCTGTGGTTAAATTCTAGGCCCTGTCATGATGGGAAATTATTTTGCTAGACTGATCCTTCAAGAGAAGCATATTTAAATAAGACTGAGTACTCAGTCTCAGCTATACACATGCTCTTCATTAAGACTGTGCATTAGCACCTTAATTCCTGGCATAATTTTTGTTTCCATAGCTATATTTTGCTTTCTGGTTTGTTATGGTGTCAGCTTCCGAGCCCTGCTAACTTTTATTTAAACTTTCCAGAGCTTGGGTTGACTCTCATTACCTGTCAGACTCCTCACCCAATGTTTATCAGAGGAACACAGTATCTTGGTTTGCAAGTTTTTCACTTCCATTTGTTCTGAGATGGCTGCTGCCTACAGTGCTCATATCAGATCCCATCTGGACAGCCTTCCATCATCTGGTAGAATCAATGTTAGAACTGGGTGTTATTTGCTTGTTTAATTTTAGTGTTTTTACTAAAGCTAGTTTTGTGTTATGAAATATTAGTTTTGTTAAGAAATTTGGCATGTCAGTCACTTGAAGATCCAGAGTTTATATCTAGGACTCTGGTATATAACATGCAAGTGCAGTCTCTACTCCTCTAAAAACTTTTGTAAGATCACAGAGGAATTTAACATATCTTCCAATTTCAGAAGCAATTCCTTACATATGATTAGCCACTTCAGTGACTAAGAATGTTGGAGATGATGTCTTCTGTTTTGGCTTTTCATTCAGTGAAGAAAAATTGCTTTTCTTTTTCAGACCATTCTTAATAATAAATGACCCTATGTCTACAAGTACTAAAACATTAAACTTTTATTTTCTTTTTTTAATCGAGTACCAGTGTTGTTTGCATATACCATGAGTGGCATCTTGGTTATCCACCTGTGCCTAGTAAGGTGTCAGACCTCTAAAGTTCAAAGGAGTTGAGGTCAAGCTCCTTAGTTTCTCCAAGTTTATAGTAATATTTATGCCTATAGTTGTATGTATGTTACACATTTTCATTCTTCTTGTGGTCTCCTGAATTTGAAACTATCTGTACCCAATTTTCATGGTCCCTACAGTGAGTCTGCTATCTGAAAACGTGTACAGAATAGAGTGTTCTTTTCAATTGCATAATAATTATTAGCACTTGAAACACAATGATATTATTGGAGTGAAATTTGATTGCTCTGTTCAAACATGTCTTAGAGAATTTTGATAGATAATGAGCACTTTGAATTACTGCAAGTTGGATTCTGTGATTGATGTCTGTCAAAAGTCTTTAATATAGTAGTCTTGGAGCCACATTGACCAACACTAAACTGCTGGTACAAATGGAGAAGTCCAAGAGAAGTACTTGCTTAAAAATCATTCTGATGGTTTTGTGTTTTTATAAAATTTAAGATTTCTGGCCAATAGAATGAAAGTTTACCAGAAGTTAGAGAGATTTTTGGAGTGATTTTTTAATTCTGCAAAGCTAATCATATGGAAGCTAATCAGCAGTTGGAGAAAAATAGTATTGGGAAATAATTTGTATGCAAACAGAAACTATTATAATTCAAAAAAGGTGAAAATGAAACCATACTTTTACAGAAGATCAATGTAAAGCACTTTATTAGAAAATAAAATAACTTTTTAACTGTAAATGCAGTAAGGAAAAATACTCCTTCAGTTTCATTGAAAATGATTGGTGCACCTGCAGATAAAAGCAGTTTTATCATCTCATTATCACTCAATTAATATTCAGATTTGTATGTGAATACTGTGGCCATTAACTCTAAATGAATTATTTCATTGAAGTCTTAATAGATGAGGAAAAGTAGTCTTCTGCTGTGCTAAATGAGGTCATGTTGGGGGAAAAATAAAAAACTAGTAATTCTGTTAGGGATTTAAAAATCTTTTCAGTGTTTCTGGAGCTTTAAATGGATACTCTTTTGAAGCAAACTTTCATTTTGACCGTATTGGAATTTACTTTATGAGTTGTGCTACTGCTGATACTGGTAAGCCTCTACATTTTGACTTTCTAATATTCAGAGTGTAGAAAGACTTTTCTGGAAGTCAGAAGAGATTTCCATACAAAATGCTCACACTGTGAGGGAATATGACCCCAGAGATTCCTTTGCTCAGGGTCCTTCCTCAGAGACACCAGCTCCAGCTCTTATTTTGTTATTTGGTTATTGCACCAAGATTAAACTATTTAAAGGGTTAGGATGTCTGAGACTCTGCTCTGGGAATCCCGGGGTCAAGCTGGTAAGGAAACCTGGTCTGAATGTATGAATGTGGGTGGTGTAGCTGCAGGGGCTTCAGTCCCAGCAACTGTGACTGCCAGAGTGGGTTCTGGGTGGCTGGACATGGGAGTTTCCTTAACACCAGTTATCTCCTTTCGAGTGGGTGATGAGCTGGAAAGCCTCCACAGACACTGTGATGAACTTGTCACCTAACTTCATACATTCTTCCCTGGAGAACAAAACGTCCTGGCCATATGCTCAAAACCACAGTCTTGCATTTCTTGTATAGAAGAGACTTACCAACTGTTTCAGCTGACAAAAAGAATTTACAAGGAAAAAGACTTTTGTGACCCTGTAACAACTTAATGCCTTGAAGAGAATTTGATTTGGTGTGTGATGCTCTTGAGCCATTAGAGCATATCAGTGTATGGCTACACATTTATTTCTCTAGAGTTTATTGCTCTAGAGTGTTTTCAGAAATATGTATCCTTCTAATCAAGTATCAGTTTTACTGTCCATTATTTGAGCAGATACCTGATATCTGCCAAGCTGTATACACTGGAGTTCCATTTCTTGGGTGTGAGAAATGTAAAAATTTGAGGTGAGGGCAAATCACCCATTGATATTTGATCATTCACAAGTGTACAACTGCAGATATAAATTGGGTAGAACTGAAATATATAAAAGAGAAATTAATAGAAAACTGGTTCAATGTCTGCTTTAATCACTAGCAAGCTTTTCCCCATGATGCTTAATTATCTCATTTATCTAATCTAGTGAGGCATGAGACACTAACTGCTGCAAAAGGACCAAACAATCATTAGTATCTTACCCCTATGGATAGGCTAGGTGGAGTAAGAGTAAACTCGTTACAGTCCTTCCTAGAGATGACCTCTGTAGGCATCTGCTTAGGGAGACTATTGCTGCTGATGCTTCCCCCAGCTTCTTTATTTTTAAATTGCTGTAGCCAATCCAGTTATTGATCTGAAGTTCCTCACACTCTGTAGCTCTATTGAATGTTCATCAGAGGGAGCTAAATCTTCTGCAAAAGATTTGTCATACTCTTTTTTTCTTTCTAAGGCTTCATTATCTTTGTACTTTGTTTGATCTGACTTCTGATACCTGGATCTGTTGAGGAGAAGGAAAACAAAGTATCCATTAGGTGACTGACTTATGCATTGAATGTTTATGCCTTTTTTCAAATTTCCATTTCCTGCCTTATGTCTTAAAATTTTGGCTAGATCAGGTGACTATGCCCATCTTGAAATAACTGAATACTTAAAAATTGCAGTTAAATATTCTGAGTTACTCCACAATTGTGAAAATGAGCTGAGTAAGGTGTTCTGAACAAGACTATTATTCTTTTACGTGAGAATTTAAGGGGATTTTTGAAATAACAGTATTAAATATTAATATCTGATCATATTTAGATTTGAAGGTATAGTTTTTTCTCTTTTCTGCTCTGTTATCCTTTCTTCAAAATATCAGTTCTAAATTCCTCTACCTTAAGTATATTAAGAAATTAAGAGTTCATCAGTGTCGTTTTGTGGAATCTGACATAAAAACAAGAGATGAAGGAAAAATCATTATTATTTGTGTACTAATTAAAATCTCTTTCTCTAACAAGGCAGCAGTGAGAGAGCATGTTTATACTTATTTGATTCCAGAGTTCTCTAGTTTGTTTATATTTTCACTTAAGTGCAAAGGAATATATATTACTGAGCATCTATTTGTAATTCACGGTGATGTTCCAGTAATTTCCCAACTATTACCTGGAGAATTAAATAAATAGTGAATAGATTCTCTTGACAGCAGGAACTTGGGGACATAATAGCACATCTGCCCTTGTCCCTGGTCAGTTGAATGTTCCAAACAAGTAAATTACACAAAGCCAACTTTTCCCTTTTTGAGAATTTCTAGTATCTTTCAGTTGGGGATGGGAAGCCCAAAACACAGACTTTGAAGATAAACATTATATTGCAGAAATCACTTTACCTTCTGTGGTTTATATATGCATTTATTTTTGCTAGTTGGGGAGGCAGAATTATTTCCAGTATTACCCATTTTCAGGTGCTGAGCAAGCTTTCCTGTATCTGCACCCTGAAAACATAATTCAGGCAGCCAAACCAACAGACCAGTGGATCACTGAAAAACTCAGTAACCACATTCATCTAGTTCTGTGTTTGCCTGTGCCTTCTGTTCAGCCTGTCATGGAATAAGCTAAGAATTAGGCAGCTGCCTGGTACCATTGTTTATTCAGTATGGCCAGAAAATCCTTTATCTCCTTTATCGAATGATCTCTGATCCGTAATCATATATGGGTTAAAGCTGTGAATGTGGAACTTTAGGAGCCCTTCAGAGATTCTGAAATCCCCTTCTGCTTTCTGCCCTGTTCCATGCTGTCCCTTTCTATTCTTGCTGTTGTCTTGAGTACTTCTATAAAAGTACCTTTTTAGATGTAGTGGTTGACAGTTTGTGTTGTGACATATCATACCAGAACCCATAAGCGGCGTCATGCAATGTCAGATTTGCCAAAATCCACGTGATATGTTAAAGGAAGAAAAAAAAATCCCAAAAATGTGCAGTATTATGAAAATTAATCAGAGAAGAGACTTCTGTGGTACTGAATATCTTCTCCCCAATTTCTAACTAGTAATGCAATGTCCATATTCTCCTTTGGAGCTTTGTATTAAATGCTCCACAAGCAGTGTTTCTGCTGCAGAATCAGGCTGTAGTGAATATTGCAGCTGGGCACTGACCTGCTGCAACTCAATAAGGATTTTCATGCCTTTGACAAATTAGCTGATGTGTCCATGGATTTTTAACTGATACTGGCAAAACTCTTGCAGTTCACACTTGGATAGTTAAATCAGTAAAATGTTTGTCTCTATTCCTGGTCATGTTTTTACAAATATAAAACTGGTGACAGGAATTAACTGAAGTCTGAATTTTGGGAACCAGCACCTGGAGCTATCTTTAGCTTTTATTTTTAAAAAAAGTAAATTTTCAGTTATAAATAAAGCTTCTGTATATAAAATGTTTTATGTTTAATATATAGAATAAATACTGTATGCATTTATAAATTGTGTGTATATGTAAAGATCACCTCTTTATTGATTCTTTAAAACAAGAAGAAAGAGGGGATGAAAAATAGTACCGGAAGCAGCATCTCTTCTTTGTTCAATTAATCTCATTTAACATAAATTGCTGATATAGGGTAGATGGTAGGTATTGAATAGTGATGATAAACATGCCTGAGTTAGGTAAGTCTTAGGGTGTACCAGCACAATTAAATACAAATCAACAGATCTCTGGAGCTCTGGATGAGTTTTATAAAGAGAAATGATATAAATTCAGTTTTTGCCTCTATTTGAGCATTGTGTATTGTGTTGGTGCTTCAGATGTGCTGTAAAAATTATTGATTTTAAAAGGCTCCTGTAGAGGTAGCAGAACAATTGCTATACTTGATATATGAAAGTTGAAAGCCTGTTTTGGAGAAAAGCTTGGAAAATTGTCATTTCAAGTTTTCTTAATCAGCTCTGACTTCTCATAATCTCAGGATCTGGATATTATTTAACTGTTTTCTTTAGCTAATGTGCTTTTTTTATTTTCTCCTTTTCTCTTTTCTCTTATCTCTTCAGCTTTTTTTTTTCTTTTTTTTTCTGTTCTCAGCGATGACAAATATGTGTTTTGATAATTCACATTATTATGTTGGGTTCTTAAACTACTATAAATGTAATAAAGTAATTTCTACTTTCATTTAGGAAGTACTAAAACCTATTTCTTCTTACTAAATACATTTTTTTTTTTTACGGAATAACCTAAACTTTGGTTTTATATTTAAGTTGGTTCCAATTTTCTCCATTATTTCCTAGTTAACAGATCTCCGCTGTAAAAGGATGCAGAAAAAAGATTTGTTCATGTCATCTAGGATTCTCAGTTCCTTTTTTTTTTCCCTTCTTTTCAGTAATTTTGATGTTGCAAATGATATATGCCTTTCTATAAGACTAGATTACTAAGGAAGCAGATGTGATAAATTCAATGGTTTTGTTATTTACGAAGAGTCTGCTTTCAAACAGCTGAAACCTTGCAGTTTACTCTCCTACCAGCTCTGTGAGATGATCAGGCCCCAGAATTTGTTTTTCATATGAATAGGTCAGAAGCCAGTTTAGCTTAAAAGACATGAAGGTGATACTTAGTTCATGACAATTTATTGGAAATTTTCCCTCTTAAAATGCTGCTTATTTGTTGCTTTTAATAAAGTATCTGTGTAGGAATCAAACAGTGCTCTAGCTCAAGGAAGGAAACCATAGAATATGTAGTATAGCAAAACTTTATTGTTATTTTCCCATTTCATATGAAAAATGTGAAGGGTATCTAGTTTATTCCTTAGTCTAACTGAATGTTTTGGTGCAACAATACTGCTGTTTATATTATTACAGAATGTGAACAAATGTAAGTAACCCAGTGTTGTTCTGGTATGTGTGCATACATTTGCATGTGAGTATTTGTGCTGAAATATGAACCAGATACAATATTACTTCTTGCTCAAAAAGAACAGTTGGTAAATCTTGGCAAGTGTCAGTGAATGAACCAACAAAGTAGGTGGTAACTCTCACTCATCCTCCCATTAATGGCAATTTATGTGCTTACAACAAGGGAACTGATCAGCTGCCTGTAGTTACATCTGGCACTGGGATATGACAGAGATCTTAAGCAGAGCTGCTTTGTTTTATTGATTTTGCTCTTCTCTGTTTGATGTTCAGGAGACTGGAGCACCTCTCCTTTGCAGATGGGCTGAGAGTGTTGGGGCTGTCAAGCCTGGGGAATAGAAATCTCTGGAGAGACTTTATTATAGACCTTCTCCAAGAGAGCTGGAGAGGGACTTTCCACATGGGCAGGTAGTCGTAGGGAGCAGGGGGGTTGATCTTAAAGTGTGAGAGACTTGGTTTAAGTTAGATGTTAGGAAAAAATCTGTGTTGTGAGCATGGCAAAGCGCTCCCGTGGGTTACCCAGAGAAGGTGGATGCCCCATCCCTGGAAGTGCTCAAGGCCATGCTGGGTGGGACTTGGAGGAACCTGGTGCAGTGGAAGGTGTCCCTGCCCAGGGCAGGACGGGCTGGAAATAACCAGATCTTTAAAATTGTGCAATTCAGTATTTTGGAAACAGCTTCATACACCAAACCTGTTGGGGTTCAGGAAGTGTTTGTGCAATACTTGGGCACATCTCAATCATGAGATTCTCGGGCTGTGCTGTGCAGAACCAGGAGTCAGAGTTCAATGATCCATGTAGGTACTTTCCAGCTTGGGATATTCTGTGATTCTAAGAACTTTTAAACTGATGACCTTTGGATTCTGATTGGAGATTAACATTCATATGCAATTGAGGTATGGTGGATATTGATATAATTCATTACAAATTCCCTTGTATTTCTCTCACATTCCATGTCCTATAATACTACCTGTATCATCCTGATGGTTTCCAAATCCTAGTCAGAAAATAATTCCTGAAGGTTGAAAATGACATGGTTCAGAAATAGCAGGAATTTATTTTTCCCTACCTGTGGCAGATGTAATGTTTTGTTAAAGTAATATTGTATTTGTGCATTGTTTATCTGTAAGGGTTCTTTCAATTCAGGACAGGATATATGAAATTCCTGTGAGAACAGAAACTAAACCTATCCAGTTGCTTTGTATATTACAGATACATGTCTCATCACAAGGCACTGAATGTCAGCATCTTCAGGGTTTTGAAAATTTTATTTGAGGGGAGAGAATGGGAGATGTAGGGTAAAATAAATTGAATCCACTTGTAATTTCTTTCCCTGTGGATAAGACATCCACTCTTAAGTGGGCTAATTTTTTCATCCCATACCTAATGCTCCAACTCAACCCTAATCTTCGTTGATTTGAATGTGAGTTGGGTCTGCTCAGAACTTTGCAGCATCAGGCTCTTGTAGAACCAAATCTTGATTGACAGTTTTCAGCTTGAGTTTTGTATACCCTTTTTTTTGGTCCAAATTGGGTTTTGGAAGAGAAAAATCTTACTTTTCCTTGTGGTGTTTGTGAGAGTTTGATGACAGATTCGTGCTATAGTTTTCATTGGTATTAATGCTACAGGTGTATCAACAACCAAAGTTATAATCCATTTTCTTCCTGTCTAAAAACAAGACATTTAAATGATGTGACTGAAGTACACTTAAACCATAAGATGACTGTAGCTGAATGACATCATATGAGACTTCCTTCCTAAACAATAAGAAAACAATGCTAGTTTAGAGAAATTGTTGTTATTGTTGTAAGGATATAGTGAATTTGTACTTACACAGAGGAAAAAATTGATTTGGGTGCTGTATGTTTTTTTCACCCTAAGTAGGTGAATCTTGACTCTAATATTTACGTTTATAGTAATATAAAATTAATCTTAACAGCTGAGTTAATTGGAAAGAAAAATGACATCAAACCCAGAAATAAGCCTAATGAAATACATTAAGTAACTTAATTAATTGATGATTACATAATTATATCCATTTAAATTCAGGAATGGATCACTCCAAAATTAATTTTGCTGTCTTTGTGCACTTGAAACATTTATTGTTGAAGTGAGGGATTACTTTTATTTAATTGGCATTTTCCCGTCTTTGTTGCTATAAAAAGCATATCATGTTTTTGAGTAAACTTATACGACCATTATTAACATTTTAAGGGATAGTCTGTTCAATGAGGAAATTGCTGTACTGTAATATAATTAACAATAGTGGCCTAACCCAAACCAAAAATAGAATGACCCAAAATATATGGATAGAAGACCTTACAGTGCTTTCATTTGAATAATTGAGGACAGATTTTTGGATGACATGCAACAGTTAAGCATAGAGATTTTTTTCTCTGTGTAATATCAGCCACAATCCTATCATTCATACCTTGATTATAATTTTGCTTCCATTCTGTAGTTTTGTCATGAGTAACATTTTTCTACTCCTTTCCTAAATTGAGATGGGTGGGGTATCTTAAAAGTTTCTTTATTTGTAGAGCTACTTTTACACTTTGCCAGAGCATTGTTGAGCAGATGTACACAAAAACCAATGTTGAGTATCTTCAAATATTTTTAGATTTGTAGTCTGTATGTTCCTGTCATTGTTTAGGTAGCTTTTTGTGGGGAAGGAATTTCCTAGCACAGGTATAATTGAGGGTTAGTGTGTTGAACCTCTGTGAAAAAAATCCAAGCTAACATTGTTATAAAATTCTGCAAACTTTTTTAACATGCCAACATGCTGTATTCTCTCAGTATCCTGTTAGCTTAGAACTGTGCATATATTATTGTGTCATTGTGGTGTAGGAAAAAGAGTAAAGCCATAACAATATTGCATCATAACAGCACTGTGACAATGGCACCATTTTAGGGACTGCAAAGATTGAACAGACTCTGATGTGATTCCATTACCACTCCATTTGTGGTTCATATTACAACACAATTCAAAACAATTTCAGGTCACTTGTGTGGAGTGTGGAAGTTGTGGCATTGTCAATTTGATTAATTACAACTATTATTAACAGTTCTAGAATTATTTTGATGTAATCTTATGATCAACTAATTGTATCTCCAGTGATCAGATGTAGTCACAGTGACAAGTAGACTTAACTGAAGTGCTAATGCCCTTCTAATGCAGGCTTGTGTAATACCCAATTTCTCATTTGGATGAGGACATAATAATCATAATAGAAGAGACAAAATAATTTTTCTATATTAGTGGCCCTAAGGAGTTGATTTAATACAGGAAGTCAGAGCATCATATAAAGGTAACTGTTGGTGAGGTTTTTTAAATCTTAAAGTTGGTTTAGCAAACTTAATGTCTGGATTCTTTTTCCTAAATAGCAGATGAAGCAAAATGGATGCATTAGTATTTCACGAAACTACATTTGTATCATGTTTTGCTCTGCATAAAGATTTTAAAATAAAATGTTAAGTGGCACTCAGTGTTGCTCCCGGAACTGTGGTTATGCATATGCACAGGTAAAGCCATGTTTCACACCTATATAGAAAAAGATAATTTCATTGTGAGGAAGTGTTCAGACTTGTTAGTACATAAAAAGTGCTAGTGATCCTTTTTCAAGAAGGAAAAATGGAACAAACAACATAACATAAAAGAGTAGCAGGTCCATGTTGTGAGAAATCAAACTTGCACACAAGTTTGCCATTTCAGAAAACTGGTCAACTGCAAAGTAACAGACTTGAATAAACAACCTTGCCTCATGAAAAAGAAACAAATGTGGAATGTCAGGAAATGTACTTTTCTGTAGTTTGGAGCATTGCTGAAGTTGGTCTAATGCCAGGATAGAAAAGTGCTAGAAGTTTGAGAGTGCCTGAGCTGTTAAATTGGATGTACTGTGGATATTAATAGAACCTAGAGGATGTAAGTAATGAATTTAATATTGATTGAAATACCACTCAGAATCATGCCTTGGGTAACTAGTGCCTTTGAAACTAGTCTGATTTTTATAGAGCTATACATTTGAATGTTTCCTTGAAATGTTCTTTCAAATCAGTGTAAATTATTGCATGTAGCTTGCATGCCTTGATCTTTGCCTTCCTTGACAACAGGATACAGATAAATATATTTCCATAACAATTGTAGACAATGTTTAGGATCACTGCTAGTTTCTGTTAGTGCTGCTTGTTGCAAGAAGAAAATAACATCACTTGATATGACTTGAAAGGAGCTTTTGTTGTAATAATTGAAGAAAAATGTGCACTGAGATGATGATCTGAAGAAAATTGACAGACAGTAAAAATGACATAGAGTAGGAGAATGCTATTTTGTAGCTATTTTGAAGTTGTTCTTGGCCAATCTTTCCAGTCATGGTGTTTGATAGACTTGAAGGAAATTATTTGACTGATGCAACACTGAATTCAGGTTAGTGTGCATTAAAACATCTAAAATGGATGCATGACAACTGTCTAATAAACAACAGCTGTTAAATTTTCAGGTTTTCAAGCTTTAGTAATTTTCAAATTCAAGAGTCACAACTTTCAGATTCTTTAATGTTGCATAAGCTGATATATACAGTAATGAGCTGCCTTATCTCCTTCAAACTGAGAAGAAACAAAATTAAATTAAAACCAGTGTTTAGGAATATGATATTTTATACATCTTAAATTTGCACTTTGTAATATAGTGCTGGTATAGTATGGTGAAATATAGTGTATTTAGTAATATAGTCTTCTGAATTGTACTGTGTAGATGACTGGATGCTAATGCAGTGTGGGTGATGCGAAAGCCAAGCACGAAGCATTCATTGTTTACAGAGAAGGTAAACTGATAACTCTGGTTCTATATTTAAACATAAACATTCATAAACAAAGGATCAGATCTAGGATATTGTTGTAACATCCATGTCTCCTGGAGCATCTGTAAAATTGATTCTTTATTCACAGAATATTATTTCAAAGAGTAACAGTAAAGTAATGCATCTCTACTTCCTGTTCTGCAGATCTCCTTTTCTAGGTTCTTTTGTTCTACCCTTTCCTCTTCTGAGGAGAGGCAGAGATTTGCCAGTAACTTGAAGATCCATGCAATTTACTACAAGCTACAATTTTCATATGTAGCTTGTACCTCTTCAGAGCTTTAGAGGTTTTTTTACATTTCTTGCTTTTTTCCTCAAAATGACAAGATAAAGATAGAAAAGTATTATAGACTTTAAATCACTTCTGCTCCTGCCTGTTACTGTTTTGAGTCAATATTTACATTTTTATAGATATAAAAATAAATGTTTTCATGTCAATAGTTGGTAGAACTATTCAATGCTGCCTTTCAGGTTATATTACTGATTAGAGATACATGAAACCACACTTGGAAAAAAATTAACAATGGAAGAAAATGTCAGGATGTGAAAAACTGGCTGAAGATGACGGTTCGTCTTCTCAAAATGGAATATATTTTAGTTGAATAAAAAAAAAATCCCATAAATGTAACTTTGGGAGTTTTGGTGATGTAAATGCATTTTCTTTGTCCTGTAGTACTTTGTGACCTGTTCATATATACTTTTGATCCTTCACCTGTTTGATAGAGAGTAGCATCTACCAACCTGCTCATAAATATATGAGTATGGCTTGTAGTACAGAGAAAACACAACTTGTTCAAGTTTTGCCCTAACTATTCTGTGAAAAGTTGAAAAGTATTTAAAAAGTTGCTTAAAATGGGTTTTACAAAATCTTATGCCAGAATGGCTGGCTCCAGCATTAGGACATTTTTTCACCTTTAAGTCTATTTCTGTGCTTCATGAATCAATCTGTATTGCTGCCTATTGCCTTACACTTCTCATGCTTTCCTCCCAGATAAGAGAGCAGCTCTTTACAAAATGGAATTAATTGTTTTAGATAAGTGAGTGCAGTGTACAAGGGACAGATGTGTAAAATAGGGTTAAATTGTTTGACTGTTGTGTGAGAATTCCTCAGCACGAGTGGAGGGAAGACAACCATTCAATTCCATCCATATCAGAGAGTATAAGTGCTGAGTATGTGCGATATTAAATACTAAACCCCTGAGTTATCAATAAAAGTTACTTTCAAATGTTTCAAATATTTCAGTTCCCTAGCATCCAAGAATGAATCAAGTATTTTATGCTACTTTTATGTGAATATAGTAACGTCAGAGCATGGAGAAAATAATTTTAATATAAAATGCTTGCTCTTAATTGTATAAAGCTACAGCACAAAGAAGAATTGGTCTAGAAATGCAATAGTTTGACAAGGATGAAAAGTAATGTGAAAGTGTAAAGTATTAATACAGCTTGAGGAGCATTTACTTAATTCAGTAGTGGAAGTATTTGTGCCAGCCCTTCACTGTCAGGATTGGGACCAGAGGTAATCTTATTTTTTTATGCATTGTCAGATTTCCATATGCGTGATTTTTGGGTGTAATCGCTGCGTGTTGCTTATTAAGAAACTAGTGGCAAAATCTGCTCCATAAAATTTCCTTGATGGAGCAAGATGGGGGACTAGACTTTATATAAGGGTTCCAAAGCATTTCACAACTCCACTTCATTGTAGTTTGTTTTAGGAATGACCATGTAAGCATTTTGTGCTATTTGTTTCAGTGCTTTCAGGCATATATGAAAAAGAGCACTTATGTGGAATATCTACATATTCACAAGTATGTGTGATATATGAAAAATATAAATAGAATAAAAATTAGGTACTCTTTTATATATGTTATTTGATCTCTTGAGAAATATTTTTTGTATTAAAGTGGATAAAATAACACTTTAAGGTCATGCATGCATGATCAAACATGATGCTGCTGTTGATAATACATTTCCATTTCTGGACTCCTGGTAAGATGGAAGATGAGAGCAATAGATGGTTCTTCTGTATAATGCACCTATTTTGTCAGTGGTTCTTGGAAGCTTTCAGGTTTTATTTTTGCTTTAATCTTCATTACCTAAGTAATTTGAAGTCTAACTTTTAAGTTCTGCATGCAACCATTGTTTCTTATCATGATAATTTTCTGGGAACACTCTGTTTGCACTTGATTGTACCACAGTTAATGTACTAAAAAAGTTTATCAGAGTGACCTGGCTTCTTGATAGATATAACCTTGGATGGTTCCAAGGAGAAATATCTCCTTAAAGTCCTGAAAAGTGAATTATTGGAAATTTGACACTCTGTTTTATACAGCTTTTTTTTAATAGGAGTAATCTGTGTAATTTGCTCCCATTCCTTTATTATGAATGTCTTTTTTTTTTTTGTTCTTGCCTTTTTTTTTTCTTTTTTTCTTTCTTGAGCAAACAGTTAGCTCCTCTACTAAGTTCTGTGGTCACAGAAGAGTGTTGCTTCAGGCAATGTGAATTTAGCTGTGTCCTCCCTTATATTCAAGGGCTGCACAGGTGAAGCTCCCTGAGCTGCATCCAGCAAGCTGAATGTGAGTTTTGGTGTGAGGAGGATAGATTGTGCTGGGCAGAGTCACAGGATAACATAACACGGCTGCTGCGGACAGGATTTCTGCTGGAACAAGGCCAATTGGTTCTTGCCAACCAAATTAAAAAAAAAAAGAACTATTAAAATTTAAAAATGTCTCACAGTTCTTATTACTGTATTTTCAGACACTGTAGTGTGTGTGTGTGTGTGTGTGTGTGTTTAACCAAACAACTTAAATCCCAGGAATACCCAGCAGATGGCAGTTTGATCAAATGAGTGTTTATTCGATTTACATAGGACTCTAAAAAGCTTTAAATATTTAACCAAATTCAATAGAACTCTGTTCATCAAATCACATGCTTACAGTATTTTCAGTATATTGGAATGCATTAAACTAGTAGTCTAGCTTTCTGTGGTGCTTATTTATGTAAAATTTTATGTTTTCAGTCTTGACTTAAAACCTGTAAAATTAGGATGAAACTTTACCAGTTCTTGCAGTAAACAGGGAGCCTAAAATAATTTAAAAAAAAGTGAAAAAATAAGCAGCAATTTTATGTTGAATTGTACTTCATATTTGTGAACAACGTATTTTTTTGTATTTTTTTTGCCTGTCTGTATTTGGGACAGCTGGGAAGTGATGTGTGAGGGGTTCACTCGTGTGTGTGTAGAAATAACTGCATGTTTGTGCATGTGAAGTACAACCGATGGCATTAAAGCAGTAAGTTGGTTCATGTCTATATCTCTCTAGTGTACTGTGAAGAGAAATTTTTATACCATTCTATTGTATTTGAACAGTGGTGAGTGTAATATGCACACTTTAACCTTTAAAATACAAAAAAATTCAACTGCAATGTGTAGTTAAACACTGCAGCAGAATTCTGCATGAATGGGTTATTATGACTCTGCTGTTTGTTATTACTTAATGTTTTTCTATCCATCATTTCCCACTTATTCAAGAACAAACTAGAAATAAACCTTGGTCTTGTGCCTCTTGTCAGGGTCCATGTGAATGTCTGTATATGTAAACCTCACGTGATAGTTCTTACTGGTCACCGAGTAGTCAGTTCTCCAGCACTAATTGTCATCATACGGGAGTTACTGAGGACACGTCCAAGAAAATTATGAAGAAATTTAATGAGACAGAGAAGCTGTGTAACCTCACTGAAATGTAATCCATAGCAATTATTGCAAAAGCAGTGCAGGGTAATCACTAGGCAAAGATTACAAAAATAATTTTTTTTTTTTCCCTGAAAGCTTCCTTAGTTAACTGCAGTTTTGGGATAAATCAAAGTAGTTTATTCCTAAATCACAGGATTCCTAAATAAGTGTATTTTATTTTGGCCAAACTGTTTCCTAATTTTTAGCAACATTCGTTTTCACAGAGGAGCATTTCAAATTCTGAAACTTTCTTGTTCCTCTGTAAATAACTATGAAGCTGAATTTACAAAGGCCTTTAGAATGTCTTTAGTCTATTTTCTTGGGTTCTGTGTTTGTTTGCATTAAACCCTTTATTGAAATATTTTACTTACTTAAATATTTATTTAAAATGCTGTAGTTACTTAAATTATAGAATCATGGGGACCCCTGAAACAGAAACAGGTTGCACCTCTTCATCTGGAGGGGAAATAGAACACTCTGTAATGGCTGTGGTATTCACCCAGATTAGAAAGGTTCAATTAGTGGTTCAACAAACAAATTATCATCAAAGAGAATGTAATAGAGATGGATTGAATGGGATTTTTATTCTGTTTTTGTTAAGATGCTATTTCCCCAGTGTGATTACTGCCTAAGTCAGAAGTTATTCTTTGTATTTCTGCTGTTTTTTCTAGACCTGACCCTGCCACAGTTCCCAGTTCTCAGTTATGTGATTGACTTTCTCATTGGTAATAGGCCAATAGAATAAAATGCACTTAACAAAAACATGCAGATTTTTTGTTACCTAATTTTATCAGTTCTTGGTTCTGCAAAGAAGATTCAAAGGAGATATCTCCTATCATAGGAACCCTTGGAAGTGTTGCTGTTTTGATGGGAGTTTTTCAGTTTGTGTGAAAAGAATAAAATCATCTTAAAGTGAGAAGGAATATCTTACTTGTGTTAACAGAATCCTAGACTGAATCAATATTATGTGATCTGTTACAGATTGGCTCTTTCCTTTGGTGCAAGAGGTGTTAATACCTGTTATGCAAGTCCTAAGCTCTTGCACAGCCTGTGCTTCGTGTTTTCTGTTAGTCCTGCTCAGTTTTGGGGCATGGAAAGGGTTTCATCACTGGAATACACACAGTAAAGTAATATGATCAGACTCAGGCTTGACACAGTGGGTAATCTGTGATATGCTAACATTTCAGTATCATGTTAGTATTGCATTAGACTAATATGACACTAATACAAAATGACAGGAAAAATGACTAATACAATAAGACTTTCATATATTACTTTAGGGCTGCCATATCTGTCCTTTTTAATTCACCTGAAACCTCGTTTAAATGCAGAATGAGAGCTGTATCTAGAGCATAGCTGGGGAAAAACCCATTTTAGGAAAAAGGCCATTTCAAATATTGTATAACAACTAAGATGGAAATAATCTTACAACACTTGTGCTTTACTTACTGAGAAAGACATCAATTTTTCCAAAAGGATGCAATGTGGTGGTGAACTGTAAAAATTTGTTTGAACAGTTGGTGTCCACAGTGTTGATTGAACAGAATTTTGTCTATTTTAAATTGATGACAAAATATAATTTCAGTAGAAGAGACCAGAATGCTGTCAGGTGTCTGGAAAACCCGTCATGAAGGATTGGTTCTAACAATGAAGGTGCTTTTGCAGACTTTCTTGGCTAATCCTTCTAGCTTCCTAAATTCCAAAATAAAAAGGATGAAGAAAAGTATCTGTACTTTGAAGTGCGTTCAATTTCTGATTGTAGATAGTGCATGCAGTTTTTTATGATGAACACAGTAACCCTTTTCCCAGCTGGCCATGCTCACTTTTAACAGTCCTGCAGAGCTGCAGCTCTGTCTGGTTTCACATTTACAATGGGTTTCCTCAAGCAGCTGATGCACACTACTGACTTCACTGCTCTTCCTGTGTTCTTACTGCTAGAATGGAATGGGAACATCAACTCAGAAGCTTAAGTTCTAGGCTAGGCACTTAGGCCATGTTCAGCTAGTTGTGTATGTGGATGTATGTCTGAGTAATTAAATAATGTGGTGAAGTGGAATTAAACATTTTTTACAAGGAATTTGTCAAGTAAATTTAAAAGTCTATAGGGATTTCAGATATGGTCCCTGGCAGCACAAGAACCTCAGTGGAGATCAGAAAAAGAGACCCACATGTATAAAACCAAAATACTGTTTATTCTTCCTTTTGACTGTTACTTTTGTGATAAGTAGAAACGTGAAAGATAAGTTTCCTGAAAGATGGTGAGCTTTATTAAGCTTACTTGTCCTTACTACTTACTGAGGACCAAACACATAATGCTAAGAGATGTCCCTAAGTATCTTTTCAAATGAAACCAACCCTGAAAGAAGTGAAGGATATTCTTCAATGTGTAAGCAAAGGTACTGAAAGTATCTAACTAATATTCCCTTCTGGAAGGCATTACTTGAACCATGCTGTGTTCTGCTTTTTTTATGTTAAAATTTTAAAAAGGATGTTGGTGAATTGTACATTCAGATGTGCTATGGATAGCTGGGAAACATGGCTTTTAAATGAACTTGTCTTGTATTTTCTAATACAAAAGAAACTCCAGTATTACTTTATCAAGAATTCGAGATTCCACCCAACACTTTACTTCATGCTTTTTCCAAATTCCTCTTGTGCTCTGTGTGTTTGTCTAAATAATTACTATGCTCAGCTACAGAGCATAAAGTAGAAAACGGGTGTTCAGAAGCATATGTAGAAAAGGAAATCTGAATATGTTTGTTTTCCTTAAAGATTGTAAGGTGATGTTGTCTCTTGCCCAATGCATTCATTAGTGAATACATGGTGAGATCATAACAATTTTGATATCATCATAGATCAAACCCAGGTTTTGGCAACTGAGACCAATAATGCCTCCATTTATGGAGTTTATAGGCTTAGCTACAGATACTGAATTTGTAGGCACAGTTTTGGAAATTAAAGGAAGTAGTGATGGATTGCTTTACTGCCAGGTTTTAATCAAACCCACAGCACTATTTTAATGTATTTCTCACTTCTTAGGGATGAGAATAAAATAAAACGTGGATTTTGATGTTGTACCTGCTGCTAAGTAGCTCTTAATGTACGTTGAATAGCTTTGTACATGTGAATTTTTGGCAAGCTCATCGGCTTGGAGAGCTTATGTGGAACCTTGCCATGCTTAATGTGCTGGACAGTTCAAAGCTCAGCAAGCTCCAGATTTAGAACAGGTGTTTGTCTAAGCTTCTGTTCAAGTTTTGAAATGAAAGAAACTCTGCAGTCTCCCCAGGAAATATCTTCCAGTGTCTGTTAATAGAAGGGGTTTTGTTTGTGTTTAAGCTGAATCTTTCTTATTGTAATTTAAACCCATCACTAGTCTTGTTCACGATGGGCATGGAGAACAGATTATCTTCTTCTTTGTGAAACAGTAGGGGGTTATAAATGTGTCCCTTTTTGTACAGAAACTTCAGGTGAGAGTTTGAGAACCCTGCAGTCCCATTCTTGCATACTGTCTATGTGAAACTATGGGGAAGTCTCATTCTGCTGCTCTCATCAGTATGTAAACAATGATTCCCTTCCCAGCATGAAGATACTCATGAGACAGTGGTGAAAATTAATGTGCATTATCACCACTAGCGTTTTAACAGGGGGCTCCCCATAGCTATTTCTTAGCCTGACAATGTTTCTCAAGGATAGGAAGACTAGAAAATGGAAATGAAGGGTTTTTCTAATCTTCCCAGTTGAGTAATTTCTCACCAATGAGTAACATCACAAAAAACGTATTTTGAGATAGATATTTGAATATCTTTGTTGACACTTGATTTAAAACCAGCAGAAGTAGAAACTGGTTTTTTTCCGCAGAGAATGCATTGGATGGTGTGACAGCGTAGACTTGCAGCTACTTTGTATAGTATCCCGTAGGACAGAGGAAGTTGCAAGCCTTGTAAAAGAAATTTTTCGTTTCCAAAGCTGTGATTGTAAGTTTTTAACAAGATGTCAGGTGCTTTCAAATTTTCTAGCAGTCATTCAGTCATTATGCAATTATTTTGAAGCTAGAGCATCTTCAGCCTTCCTGCTATTTCATGTACATGTAACACTGAAAAGGCACATGAGTATGTTTTTGTGTATGTATTCTCTCGAGTTTCCACATCACATACATGTTCTATACTCTGTGTTAGTGAGACCACAATAGGGTGATTTTCAGGAAAGCCAGTAATAGAGCTGGAGTCTGGAATTAATGTGGTCTAACAGGAGTACCAGTCATGAGGCAAGACACTGGTATAGAAGTTATGGCTGGGCAAAGAGACAAAGATCTGGAGCACCACTAAAGAGCAGCGTGTGAGTTTTGGTGTTTTCATGCTGGTTGTGCAGGATGTGACCTAAATGTTATTAACTCATTAAGAGACCTACAACATGTGAGGCAATGACTCTGCACAGGCTTCCCATTGTTCTGCTGCCTTTGCTAAAGTCAGAGGAACAAGGCTCATTAAAGTATTGTATAGAAGACAGAGGGGTTCATGAGAATGTATTTCATTCACAGACTTTTTCTCCAAAACTGAGAGCTGCAAATACTGGATTGTTAGAAACAAACTCTTTAGACAGCTGATGGTTTCTCAGCAATTCACTTTGCTCATCTTCTATCAGTGGGGAAGAATAACACCGTTATGGTATCCTTCTGCTTCAATGCAGAGTTCTCCTTTAAAGAGAGTTTGGGGTTTTTGAAATGCTCATCTTGATGACATTATAAAGATGGAACTACTTTAAAATAAAATTTAAAGGAAAGTGTTTTGTATACTTGTCCTTCCAATTTTTGTATTCATTCTCTGGGTTAGTGCTGTACTGGAGATTTATTTGGCTTCAAAATAGAGAAATTTCGAACACTTATCACAGGGAAAGAGAACATAAGGATCTTAGGAACTGGCTTCTATTACAAGTTACTAAAAATACTTTCTCAAAGTTTTATCTGTGTCATTTTATTTTGCTTCTTATATATTTATTTTTAGTTGTCTTCTTACTTTTCATCCAAACATTTTGATTGGTATCTGAAAACTCAACTTGCATTTGTTAAAAAAATATTGCGATATAAGATACTTAAAGGTTGTTGTGGTCATTTCATTCTATGCCCAAAAGAAAGGGTTAAGGACTGCTGAATTACTGGGAGGCTTCTGATTGCTGGTACAAAGCAGATGATGTGCTGAATTGACAGCAGATATCAGTAAGTTCTTCCCCTTTCTACACACTCTGTCAATTTAAAGTTACTAAAACTAAGTCAGTGCTGGCTCATGACCCTTATGACTGTTTGTTGCTGGGTGATCCGCATATGTTGATTTGCTATTTATGTGAAAAGTAGTATTTTTCTTAGACCAAAAAACCCTTTAAAACTCTTATTTATGTATTCTTGAAGGTTTTTTTACATGTACATTTACACTGACTAGTGTAACACATCAACAGTTAATGATTGATGTCCCTAACTTATTAATTTCCTTGCTTTAAGTAGAAAATTGATTAAAGATGTACTAGTTTCATGTGTTGTAACTCGGCAACCTCAAATAATTCTTGAAATGTTTTTTTTGCTTATAGAACTTCATGCATATGTGACACATAAAAAAAAAGTAGTTGAGAGAGATTTGTGGTTTTTGTTTGTTTACTTTCTCTGTAAGCCAAACTGATTTTCTTGCCAGTATAGGTCAAAATTGTTGTCTGTGTCATTGATGTTTGTCTGGAGAAATGGCAGACTACAGTCCTCAGTTATGGGAATTAACTCCTATCATTTCATGCAAACTCTAATTCCAGTGTGCAGCTCCTTGTTGGGCAGCTTCCACTTTTTTTTACCTGTTTGTCTCTCCAGGTGCAGTGTTTCGCGGAGCAGATCCTGTGCTGTGCTTCCAGAGGGTTCTGTGTAATGTGTGATGGAATAGAAGATACTTTCAGTGTACACAGTGAATCTTGCTATGGTGGATTGGTGTCTTCATTTTTCTAGATGTCAGTAGGCTTGGAAGGATTTGAAAAACCTGTATTATGCACTTTGAAAGCCTTTTAATATTGACTTCAGAGCTTTGTATGTGTAATAATAATTTTCAAATAGTTATTTTCTGCTTGCATTTTAGAATGGTTGTGATGGGGTATGCAGTCTGCTTGTCACTTTGCCTGGTCAGCATATTTGGAATCCGTGGAATTCATCTGCTTGATTATGCTGAAGAAAAGTAATGTTTGTCTTGTTTTAGCTGTAATGATCTATGCATAAAAATGAGTAAAACCTTGAAAACAGAGAGAATACTATTAATTAGATTATAGGTAGAAAAAGCAAAATTGCTCTTTGGAGTACAGAGCTCTTGCTAGCTTCTAGGGAAGGGTTGTTTCCAAAAACATGTCTGATTTTTGTAGCTGTACTAGTTAATGTAGTAATGGCTATCACTTTTTGTTATGAATGAGGGGAAAAAAGAGCATAATTAGTTTACAGTTCTGTGAAGTGTTCAGAGAAAACTGGGGCTACTTTCATGTGTGAGTTGGTGGCTGTATTTTTTTCAATATCACGGCCTTAGGCTTTATCATGCTGATGAATAACGAGTCATTTTGACAGCTAAATCATTAGGAGCTTTATTTAGTTTTTCAATTAATAAACAGGCCAGAAAAAAATTACCACCTTCTATCTGAAAAATAATATAAAAACATAAATTACAAAATGTTTTCTTTGCTGAGGTATTTAGTGTTTTGTAGCCCAGAATAATAATGTAGCTGGAAGACCAAATAGCAAGTGATAAGTGCTTAAGTAGTACTATAAATCACATTTTAAAAGACTACCAATATGTTCTACAAAATGGATTTCTATGGACAAATTGAAAGATCTTGGAATAAAGGAATACATTGTTTTCAGGCTTTTGTAAAAGCTTGTGATACTGTGTGATAACGTAGGTTTTTTGGTTTGTTTTTTTTTAATTTTTTGAGATAGTGAATATGATCAGAATAGCAGTGAATAAATGGAAGTTCATCTGTGTTGGTGTAAAGTGGAACAAAATTGCTACAGGAACATAAGCACATGAGTAGCATGGTGTTCTAGTGAATGAATAATACAGGTTAGAAATCACAGAAAGTGTAAAAAATCTGCTTGTACCTTCAAATTCCTAATTATGGTAGGCTGATACTGTCCTGTATAGAAATACAGAATGTGCCAAAAATATATCCTGAGACTTTCACTGGTTTGTTTTCAAGTTTTTTTGTCCATTAAAATATTTTCAAGTTGGTTAGAAATAATTGAATGTCATTAGTTGTTTATTCTGATTTTATGGTGGATTTTTTTTTCTGTTATTTGAAATGAACTTGGATTAAGAACCCTCATTATTTCATATCCTATTTTTTTCCACTAGAGAGAAGGATATGTCAAAGTCTTTTTTTCATGCTGACACCATATGCCTTGGTGCCACCTTAAAGAGGCTGCATTGAATATAAAGAGGGTGTGCAAATTCCATTATTATCCTTCACTTTCACTACTTCAAAGTTGACTCTTTTGCTGCAGATTCTAATGTGGAAAAAATGGACAAGGACTCAGGGACCCTGCCTATGATTCCCAAATAATGAACTCAGGAACATCTGAGATGCATATTGGAAATGTCTTACTCATCCTTTTCCTCGGTGAGTATTTAAGTCAACAAGTCTGCTTAAAGGGGTGACAGAGACACTTGACTGCCCTTCAAACAGACCAAAAGTGGTTATGA
Source organism: Phainopepla nitens (assembly GCA_013400175.1). Taxonomy (NCBI): domain Eukaryota; kingdom Metazoa; phylum Chordata; class Aves; order Passeriformes; family Bombycillidae; genus Phainopepla; species Phainopepla nitens. The sequence continues at coordinate 594,231 of VXBQ01010779.1, forward strand.
GAAACCAAAAAACTTTCAGAAGTTTCACAGTGGGTGAGAATTTCTGTATCCAATTAATTTTAATATATGTTTGCTACTCTTTATATCTTGTGGGATTTAGTAAGTGTTTTGCTGATGTTAATTTTAGCTAGACCAATTCTAGTGAATAATTTTACTAATTTATAAACATTATTAAACAAGAACAGTTCCTGACTTTGATCGTATCACTAAGAGAATTATTCTTAATGGGTAAGAAAGTAATAACCTGCCTCTTGCTATCATGATAGAACTGGCAAAGACAGGCTCATACTTGTAGATTTTTTTGGATTGCGCAATTTGTAGAAGAATACTTCTTTCATTTAAAGAAACTATTTCATTTTCAGCCACCCTACAAAAAAAGACAAGCCTCTATCTCACTGCTTATTACTTGGCATTTGAATGTGCTCACTACAGAATACTCCACAAAGTTTGCCTGTGGCTTATTTAAATGTGAAAGAACACATGTGGGTAGCTGGGAAACACATTTTTGCAAGCTATTATCTTTCTCTCCCTAATTCAGTAATTCCAAATACAAGTATGTTTGCCTGCCCCTAGGTAGCATTGATATGTAATTGCCTTTGATGGTTAGTTGTATTTGACATTGTCATGAAAAACAAATCTATGAATTCTCTATATTAATGATAATATTCTTAGAATCATTTTTCAAGATCAATAAAAAGAAATTTAGCTACTGTGTCTTTGCATGCATGTAATCATCTACATCAGAATCCTTGAGGAATCACAATAACAGTGATTCATTCATAATTCACAATTGCCATTATCTTCTTTCTACATTTAGTATGTGGTAAAATTTATAGCTTCATTTACATTGTGTTCTATGAATAATAGAAGAAATACAGTGAAGACCATGGGAAATGATCTTGTTGCTGCAGATGCACTCTTAAGAAAATCTGCATTACAATGCAGCGTATTGCCTCCTGCACGACAGATTCTACAGAGCCTGCAGCTGCAGTGGAGACACTTCAGATGGTCTTCATTAAACGTAAACGCCTTCATTTTCATCTTCAAAGCAGCATGGTGATGAAACCTTGAATAAATTGCTGTAGGTAAATGATATAGTTGCAGCTTTTCCTTATCCAACAGCAGCATAATGTCTTCATTTGAGCATACTCATAGACAAATAGAAATGGGAGTACTTAAAGAAGCAACTACAATCCATTGAGGCAATTAATATTTTGATTCTTCACAAAAAACTCAAATGGTATATGTAATATACCTAAAAAATTTTAAATAGGGAAGAGCTCATTATACTGTTTTCAAGATAAAAGAGGTGAACAATCTATTTTGAAAAGCCCAGAAAACCAACAGAACAAACCACCCAAACCAAAATTAACCACCTTTTATTTTTTTCCAGGGACAAGGCTGAGAAAGTGGTACAGTGCATTGTTTTGAATGAATTGCAAACTTCAGATTTGGTTGGTTTATTATCTCCTTTTTGTGCCAGCACTCAGCTTGTCATACTTTGAGAAACAATGACAAAAGTGTATGCTTTGAAATAAATAACTGACACATTGTCATTTAAAAAAAAAGGGCATATGTTTCAATTTCTGAGAACTCAGTGTTTTTTATGCAAAAGAGCATAGCATGGATTAGTTTTCTGAAATATTATCCAGAGCAGTATTTAGATGTTGAAGATGATGTCATACTTTAATTTCTGATTTCTTACCATAACTGATCTTGTCTGTGTGCAGTAAAAGCCATTTTTTCCTCTCTCTCTCTCTCTCTCTTTTTTTTTTTTTTAATGTCCTATGTAAGGATTCACAAAGCTATTTCTTGAGACGTTTGGTATTTTTTTTATTTGTTTCTTCCCTGAAAGTATTGATACTCAAATTATGCTCTTATCTCAGTGATACACTTGCTCAGTTGTGCTGGTTTTGGTTTCTACAATAGTAGGCTTTATCTAGCTTTGCAGACATGTCAGCTACATCCACACTTGATCTTTAACGTGCCTGTTGCCAGGCTGCTTTAATTGTTTTTGATAATCCTTTCAGTGAAGTTCTTCAAGACAAATGAGACTTAATGCACTATTTGACTCATTGGGTAAAATCCATGCTCTGCATAGGCCAATAGGAGCTTTTCTACTGATGTCAGTGAAGTTAAGATATTGACCACTTATTTCAGCATAAAAGAGTGGCAGACTCAATACCAGAGCTGGTTTTCTCTACCTTGGCTTTTTGGAGCTCACCATTACTATTCAGTGATTTTAATCGGCATGTAGGAATGTATAAGATTTGATTGCATGTTTTATTTCTTGAATAAAAAAAAAAAAAAAAAGATTCTTCCTATTCAAGTTGATTCCATTTCTGTTGGCCAGATAGACAGACAACTTCTTTTTTTGGAACAGTCTGCAACTGGTGTTATCAGTGCTGCCTGTTGGGACTGGATACTGAGAATAAAGCAGGCTCAAGAGAGAAACCTGTAATCCCAATCACAAGGAAAAATGTGGGGAGAACTGAGGGATAAGTAAGGGTTTTGGTATGGTTGGTAGCAGAAAAATGGTGCAAGTCTAGCGTGTTAAATACTCTGAGGTGTGTTGTGGCTCTCTGCTGTGACAGTTTGCTAGTGCTGTTCTTTGGTTTCAGAATTCCATCTTTGCTGGCAGCCCTGCTGGATGTTGGAGTGATGCTGCACCAGGACTGCTCTAATTCCACAATCCAGACCTGGGCCACACTCACAGGACACCTCCTTTGGTGATGAATCAGGGCTGGCTGGTTAGAAGGGGTTTTGTATTTGAAATCTTACCTGAAAAGTTATCATGAATGGGATGAGAAATCAAAGAATAGTCTCATGTTAAATTCCAATGCATGCCTCATGGGAAAATTCTGATAATTCAATGCTAATCCACACTTACTGAATTGTAAAACAGAATAGTGATGAATGCTAAAAAAAATGAAATGGAAAACTTAGTTCTACCAGGATACTGTTTTAAATAGTGTGTGATAAAGGAAGTAGGAGTCATTTGGGTTTAGTGTCAATGAACTAAAATATTGAAGGTCTCCTCATTACCCAAACTGCCATTATCTGCACTGAATGAGGCAGGATATTAATTAAATCAGTTGTGTACTAATTTAGAGGCTTGAGTTCATAACTTATCACTGCTTGCATTTTTTGGTGTGTGCTGTCTACATTCTTTGTTCTGCTTCAGACAAATTTGGTTTAAAGTTTTTTGGGTTTGCTTGGGTTTTTTTTGTGTATGTGTGGGGTTTTTTGGGTTTTTTTTTGGTTTTGGTTTAGAGGTTTTTTTTTTTTGTTTGTTTGAGGGAGTCAAACTTTTTTGCTTAAATTTAACATACCTCCTTGGCTACTTCGCTACCCTTAGGTACAAAACCTTTAATTTTTCTTATTCATGAAACAGCTGACTTAAATTCCAAAATAATATGAAATTCAGAAGTTCTTTCCTGTCATTTTTTGCTTTCAGTGCATTGCTTCTTTTGGCAGTTTTTGTGTGTTATGTCGGGGGTTTATTTATATATTTATTTTATTTATCTTCAGAATTTCTCTGTGGTGATTTACTGCTCTTATAGATCCCAAAAGCATGACCAGAGAGTGACTGTGTTTGTGTAATGTACCAGCATGTTGCTATTTGAACAACAGTGTTCAGAATTTTGATATAAATTTGGAGGAAGCATTGGGAGAATCATGAATTTTAGTACTTATAATAGGATTGTTTTTTTTGGTTTTTTGTCCGAAAGACTAAACAGACATGCATGGTTTTTCCTTCATGACAGGGTGTATAAAACTATATCCAGCATAGGCTGAGTAGCTTTGCTAGGATCATGCAGATAGGACTGCAGGAGAAAAGCTGAGGCATAATCTTATTTTTGATTAATATTCTACAATAATTAGAATAATTGATTATTTTGATACTGTTCAGTATTGTATTTTAGTGATCTTCTCAGAATACATTGAGCAGTTTGGAAATCTGTGAGATTAATTCAGTTTAAAAAAAACTCAAAGCACAAGAAAACAAGAGAAGCTGCACTGTAATTCCATTATATTGATGGCATTTTTTGTGGTCAATTGAAAGATATATTTACTTATCTAATGAAGAAAGACACTGTAACCCAGCCATGTAGTCTGGACTGCTATTATCCACATGAGCATTTAGGTGTTACATCTGCTTAGGTGGAATACCTTTCAGCAAATTCTCCTCACAGTCAGTAATGATATTGTCATAAGGTGCCTTGTTCTTTTCTTCCAATGGGCTATAAATTTGTGCCTTATCACACTGCTGGAAGGTACAGTATGAAAACCTTGTGGATAATACTTACAGTCATTAGAGAGCACAGCATTTTTTGTAAGATGGAAGGTATTAGCACCTTTCATATCTGGAGTATTTCCAGCTCTGCAATTAAGTTCTGTAATTATCTACAGCAATTTGAAATGAATAACAGTAATCTTTAATGTCCTGTCATAAAAACTGATGTGTGCTGCTGAATTGCTGCTGTATTTCAATCCAGAAGTAGCTCCATTTTACTCATATGTAGAATTATATTATATCTACCTCTTCTGAGATTCTGAGAGTATATGTTGAATTTGTGATGTATAAAGTGCTGAGCTCCATATAAAACATTGATTTTATGCTGCCTTTTTTTTCTAATGGTACTTTTACTTATTTATACTAAATCATATATGGATGTGATAAAAACACATAAATGTTACCAGTTTATTATCCTTCCCCTCTTTTTTAACTCAGTATATTCTATTATTTGAGCAAAGAATATTTGCTGTGGTTTATAATTTAGAGCAATTTCACCCTTTTAATTTGCCTTTTAAGGTTGTACCCCTATATCAATGGGGTAAAACAAAAAAATGCAATGTTTAATGTTTTGGGAAAAAGGTCGCATATGAGAGTACAAAAAAAGCCTTTGGTTGTTCGAGACTAGGACATAATCCTACCTAATTTAGGTAGTGGTATGCTCTAGAACCAGAGCAGACATTTATAAATAGTTATCTTTCTTTCTGCATTATTACTCTTTACTTTTTGAATGAGGCTCTGAAATCTGCTTCAGCCTTTCAGATCTACTTTCTCCAGGAGCAGTTAGTTGCTTTATGGATTGAAGAAATGTATTCGTTTATTCACCTGTTAGACCTATAATAATATTGCCTTTGGAGTCCACCTTAGTAATAAATCTGAGAATTCTGTTCCCCAGAATAAAATAATTAAAATAAAAATTGAATGTACCAGAAAGCCTGTACTACAAACAGAATGGAATTGTGGGCTATAATTCTGAATGTTTCTATATTCTATATCTTGTGAGCAAGAAGGATTTCATAATAAGTCTGTATTTCACAAGGAACTTTAAATACAATTTTCATAAGAACTCTGCCTGTGGAACTAAGAACATACATTTGAATGAGGTATGGGAAAACTGCAGGTTTGGGGAGACCCTGTCTCCTGCTGCCAGCCAGCATATTTGCATTGTGTTACTGCAATAGCAGTTGTATTTTTGAACAAAGAAGTTGTATTTAAATTTTATCTTTTTCCATTGTTGAATCTTAAAAAAAGCAAGCATACTCTCTCCCAAAACTAAATGCAAAACATGCCAGTACGGCCTTATGTGTTCCGTTTTTCACTTTATACTCCTTTTTGTGTATCTGTTGTGTCTCTGATAAAGCATGGGTGTGAAAATCTATAAAAGCTGTTAAAAGAAAAAGAAAAATTGTTTTAAAGTTTTGTGTGCTACAGTGTTTTTATACTGTTTTCTGTTTTCTGGCATTATTGCTAAATGTGATGTTACATGATAAAGTGCTACTGACTACTACACTATTCTCTTCAGAAAATACTGTGGAAAATAGAGGATTCTCATAAAAGTCAGTAGGATTTTTCCCTCTGACTCTCTTGGTATGTTATATTTAGTTTGCAGTGAACTGAAGTTGTAGAGGTTGTTTTAGTGAAGATAATTTCCTAATTCATTCTGTGTTGATGAACCACAGTAGCACCTTTGGCAGGTGATTCCTTTATTCCTAGACTTGCTCCCTTTTCTGTCACCTTTCTGAGCTATAGTTTTCTTTCAGGTAATAAAATATGAATCTACATTTTCATAAATAAGATATTACTTATAAAAAATAGCTCAGTGCTTCATATTTCTTACAATATGTTACACAATTGTTGTGTTTAAATCTGTTCTTCATGGAGGGATGGGTAATGTATAGTTATGTTTCCAGATTTGTGAATTATGCAGGAGTTTTTTGTGCCTGTCCTTCAGCTTTTGATTTTTGAATGAATCGAGATGATGCACATAACAGGTGGTGCACTGTATTAACCTGTTCAGCTTAGGGAGGTGAAAGTTTATCTACCAGACTCTGCATAAATGGATGTTTGTGTCATGGCTCTCCATTGGTCTTGAAAGACCCTTACGAATATGTGCAAAGGTGTTATCACAATTATTGTTTAAGCTGTAGAAGGAACTAAATCTACTCCATAATTCATGACACTTGCCAAGTTCACTATTTCTTCTGTGATGAGAATGAATGGAGTTGTTTTATTGACTCTATACCTATTTCCAATAACCTGGCAGCACTGATGAGTAAAGTCTTGTTTTCATAAGCAACCCACAGACTGTACAGGTGTCTTCAGTGGGCTCTGTGGTTGATCTCTTGGAATGAAATGCCGTAGCACATTATCACGATCATACAGCCACATAATTAATGTTATATTTTAAAAGAGAGAACTTGGAGAATAAAGACAAAAACAAGTTCTGGAGTGACAAATGCAGACTTCTCTAACAGCTGTCTCCCTTTCCATTAGCTCTCTGCTGTTCCCAATGGAAGGAGGTAAAGCCTACCTTTGTCAACACCAATGCTTGTAGTAACAAAAAATAATAAAATAATAAAAATAATAATAAAAAACCCAACAAAACTTCTGTAAATGAATACTATTTAAATTTGCAAACAGTTCCTGAGTTCAAGTAATTTATTTATTAAATGGAAAAGAATAAGCTGGCTTAATGTGAGCTGTGACTAGAATTTTAATAGAGCTGATCCTTGTGGGAGATTTTTTATAATGTGTATGTAGTGGTGTTACACATGCCTTTAAAATCTGTCTTCTGGGACTGCTTCTTTTTTCTCATATTCTTTCAACAGTGAAGAGATGCACAAAGTAACATTGCTGTGAACTCTGGGATAGTATAACAACATGCTGAATGCATTGTGTGGGCTTCACACAAATTCAGGAAGTGTTTAAAACTTCTGCTGAGGGTCAGGAAGAGAACCCACAGAAATGCTTCTCCAAGTCGGGGTTAAATGACTGTACAAAGGTAACATGATAATACTGGCAGAGTTAGTATTACAGTTGTGATGTTCTGTATTTTTGCTTTTTATTGTTTTGTATTTTTGCTTTTTATTGTTTTGTATTTTTTATTTTTATTTTAAAGAGGTTCTCACATCTTTAAATCTCTTATCTCCTAATCCCTGTTTAATATGCTCTTTCCAAGGAGCTTCTGAGACTCTCTTTCCACCTTATGTCACACATTGTAAAATTTTGTTTCCATAACTTCTGTACTTATTTGCTAAAAACAAGGCAAAAATTTAATGTCTTTAATTGAGAAACTTGTATATTTCTAAGTCTTCCCTGGTTTTTGTACCTTCCAAACTCTCTTCAGGCAGTGTTGGCAGTATTTCCTCTCATAGAATTGTGCATTCTGCCAAGCAAGAAAATTCATTGCTTCCCAACACAGGCCTGTGTGTGCTGGCCAGCCTGAGAGGAGAGTGGGGTGTTTATAGTCACAGAATGTATTTGGTAGAGGCTTTGCATGCATTTGCCAGATTATGTAGGGTTGAGTTTTGTTCTACAGTTCTGGGAATGGGAAAGATATTCCACTTGAGTATGAAACAAATACAGAATTTTGAAGTAGCCTGTATAGTAAATAAGTTCCTCAATACACTGTCTAAAGAGAATTTGGAAGTGGTACCATGAAAAATGCTGGATATCATGACTAGATATTACTGCTGGCTTTACTGGTAAAGCTTTCAACTCTGATATCAAGTATCTCCAAGATCTTGAGGTCTGAGGATAAGTTTTCTTGAAGATGTTATGATTTAAAGTAGGGAACAATTTCAAAGAGGTCAGATCTTTTAAAATTGCTGATAAATAATACCATGAGAGCTGGGTTTGAATGCTTAGCATCTGAGGATCTAATTTTTTACTGGTGGGTTTATTGTTGTATCCATTCTTAAATCTTTCTCATGGAGCATTGAGATAAGTAGGTTAAAATGAAATCTCTTCAATTTGGTGAATTGAACTGACACATTTTCTTCCAGCTCAATTTGCTATTGAAATATCTCTTTCTGAGGTGCCCTTTGCCTTATAAGAATTGTAGATTATGCACTTCATGCCTCTGCTGTATTCTAATGAAGGCAAGGCACATTTCAAATAAAATACCTGTCAAAAAATATATGCACATACAATATCTAAACTATATTTTTCATGGAGCAAATAAATGGGACAACATTTGAAGTTGACTTGATAAATAAGTACATATTATTTCACTGTAATTTGAAATTGCAGTATCTCTTCAATAATTGCTACAAGTGATTATAGTATTTTCTTATCACATTAAACGACCTAAAGCAAATATTGTCTTTGTATTTCTAGGGAGATGTATATATTTTAGTTATTATATCAATATTGCCTTTTTCTTTTGCATGGGTTTTGTATGAAAGAACCAGATGAAATTACAGCTTTTCAACAGTGATATTAAATGTGAAAGCTATTTTAAACCTTTGTAACCAAGATTTCTGTTAAATGCTTTTCCCTAAACCCTCTCAAACGTTCCCAGTTTTCAAGCACTCCTCTGATTGTTCATTCAAATTTTTTCTGTCCCCTTTTAATCTGTAGTGTCTCATTAAAAAGTGGGACTTGAGCAGGATAAAAAAAGTTTCAAACACTTTTAAATGTACTTTAAACATACCCCTTCCTGAGCTTTTATTCTTCATTCCAAAAGGTATCCCTAATCATGGCCTTTTTTTCTGTGATATTTTTTCCCCACCTTTTTCATTAGTTATTCCCTCTACTCACTGAACCCCTGAGCAGTGCCCTTATATTGCTATTACAGATTTTCTTGTGCCGGCATTATGATCCCATGCTGCAGTGTGGTGTGTATCATGATCAATCATGAAATAATATTTTCTTATTAAGAACCTTTTGCAAGTTACATTTGTCCGTACATAGCATATGAGATTAGTATTAAAGGTGAGCTATACCTAAAATCATTGCTGCTAATTCTTTTGTGGGCATAACCAACCCAGTGGCCTTCTGTGATGGAGTGACCATACCAGAGGACAAGGGAAGGTGTCATTTAGCTGGCCTTCTGTGAAGCCTTTGACACAGTCCCCCACAACATCCTCCTCTCTAAACTGGAGCAAGATGGATTTGATGAGTAGATAAGATCATGGTTAAGAAAGTGATTGGATGGTGGCATCCACAGGGTGGTGGTGAATGGCTCAGAGTCTTGATGGACATCAATGCCATAAATGATACAGAAATTCACTTCAGATGGCTACTTCTTGTGCTATTTTACATAACTGTTAAAGAATATAAAAAAGGTTTGGAAATTTATCTGGTGAAAATGAATATCTGATTGGATTTGCCTAGGAAGTAATGGAGAGCAAGAAATTCTTGTATATGCACTAATTGTCTTTAAAGAAAGTAACATTAAGTAGTGGGTGGAGAGAAAAGCAGACACTGAGTAAATGGTTTTCTGAGTGACAAATTTATATGGCTGTGGGTTTTTTTATAAGGCTCTAGGGGGTGATTTTTGGAAGATGTAATTATGTTTGTGAAATACTCCTTTTTCATTTTGTTAGTGTTGTTTTACATAAGACAAATGTCTATTTTGGTTGGTCTATTTAATGTATGTCTGTTTGTGAGTGAGGAATATTTGAATAAAATCTTTCATGTGCCCCAAAGATTTTTTATTTTGTTTGGACTAAATGTAATGCAGTAATGCAGTCTTGATAACACTTTCAGCTAATCTACTTTTTGTTCACAGACTTTTAATGAGATTCCAATGATAACTAAACCAAACTCTGCACATCTCTGCCCTCCTCAAATGCCTTCCAGTTTCCACAGTATTGCCAACCACAGATACCACACAGGACATGAATTTCAACCTTCTAATTCTGTATAAAGAAAAGATCAGCTTCTTGTTGTACAGAGGGAGAAGTGGCACTTGGTCTAGCCAGCCTCATCATTTGTGTGGTGGGACTGACTGACAGCACTGAAGTTGTGTGCAGGTGACTGCGGAATTCTGAGGGCAAACTTCTCCTTCCCTGCTTCCCAAATAGACAGTGGAGGTTTTGAGGACTGAAACTTTGAGGTTTCAATTTAAGAGGAAACACAGACAAAAAAAAGCCACCCTCATGCGGTGAACAGGTTATAGGGGTTGGGAAGAGGAATGTGGTCATGGTAATTGTGTAGATATATGTGTTTTCTTTATGCACACAAAACAGTATATAATAGAATCATAGAATGGATTGGTGTGGAAGGGATCTTGAACATCACTGTGTTCTAACTCCCTGCCATGACAGGGACAACTTCCAGTGCACCAGCTTGCTCAAAGCCCTGTCCAGCCTGGCCTTTGAACAGTTCCAGGGATGGAGCAGCCACAGCTTCTCTGGGCAACCTGTGCCAGTGCCTCACCAAACTCAGAGTAAAGAATTTTTTTCCTAATATCTAATCTAAACTTACTCTCTTTCAATTTGAAGCCATTCCCCCTTTGTCTGTCACTACATGCTTGTGCAGATAGTCTTGCTCCATCTTTAGTGTAAGTTATATACATAGTATTTATTTATATATTTATACATATATATAAAGTGGGAAGAGAATAAGTCAGTGGAATGTGCATGTCTGACTAGGTAGAAGCTGCCAGATCCTGATATTTGTGGGTGAGCTGCAAGTGTGAGATACCTGGCTGGAGGAGCTGCTGTTGCACCATGTCTGGCACTTGCTGTTCCACCTGCCTGTCTTGGAGTTATGCTAGGACTCCCTCCAGAGCTGTGTTTGCAGATGTAATGGGTTATATGCTGGCTGAGTAAATCTAGTTGTAAAACTAAAGGCTTGTAGGTGTTTTAGTTTGCGGCTTTCACTGCCACCACAGAACCACATTTTAATGCTTTGTTTTCTATCTTGCAGGATCCTTAGGAAAGCATTTTCTCAAACGATATGTCTGTACACACACTGGTGCTTGGATCTCTGTTGGTCAGACCGGGATAGAATAGTTGGAAGGATTCAAACTATTTGCCTTTAACAGTGGTCTACGCTTCTGATAGAAGTGAGAACAGCTAGCTATGGGGTGCAATGATGGAAGCAGATGTCTACTTTGTCTTTATTCAAGTTGTAAACTGGACTAGTATATGCAAATTCAGGACCATGCAACTTACGTGAATAATATCATATGTATATGATACAAGGCTTCAGGTTTTAAAAATTAAATTTATTAGAACAGCAGCTTGTAGCAATACCATGTAAACAGAATGAAATACTCTGGTACATAAAGAATTTTTTCTACATATCAGTCACTTCTGGACACTAAGAGGAGGCATCTCTGCTAGGTAGTACAATCACGGAGGAGTTGCACAGGACTTAGAAGCAGCTTGATAATAATTTTGAGTAATTTCTGTGCTTAACTGCATTCCAGAAATGAAAAGCAAATCTGAATTTCTCAATCTAAGCTCCAAGACCATAAAGCATGTTTGTTTACCATCTGCACCATCCTTTCAGCCCCTAGAGGGAAATGAAAAGACAGTAATAACAATGGAGCACTGGCTTGCTAAAAGCAGCATCAGCAGAGCTCTAAAGACAAAGCAGCATCTTTTTGTACAACAGATGAAGTGGGAGAAGCAGCTTGTCTTTCTCCCATAGGTTTGAACACGTTTACACGATTGAAAATGGATGGAGATATTTCTCCCAAGGACATATCCATGGCTATTTTATGGCAACAAAGATGGTGATTTCTCTATGTCCTGAGGAGTTTCTTAAATCTTTCTCATCTTTATAGTCCAGATCAGAAATAAAGTGAACTTAAATTCTGGCATCATGACAGAATTTAAGATGTGACATTTATGGCTTTTTTGGTGTATACTAAAACTGAGTTTTAAAACATGTTGTCAATCCTTGAGTCAGCAGAAAGTACTTTAAAATAGATTTATTAGTAGCTAGAAGAGCAAGTTTCATGAATTCCAGTGTTTTCTTTTGTATTTTGTGTTCACTGTAGTCACCCATTGAAGCAAAATACTCAAGAATGCAAATTATTTCCTATGTGATGCTTGAATTCATAATACTGAGCCACCATGCAAGCACAAGCTGCTACTTTAGATTGATATTCATACACATAGTTCCTTGTTTCATCAAGTTTTACTGTGTTATTTGAGGGTCCCAAATGCTGTTCTGGACAGGAAAAAAAAAATTAAGCACAGTTATAATGGATATCATGACTGGCCGAAAAGTGTGACTGTAGAACCTGTGAATTTTCTTCTTGATGAAACCACTGTCTTATAGAAGAAATTATCTTCACAGATTTTGGTACAGTTGTGGGGATGACTAATCTGATTGACCTAGCTTTAGTTCTTGGATATATGTTATGGAATTAGTCTTGTGCTGTCCTTTGCAGCTGGCAGGAGGTGAGGTTTGTACAAGGGGTGATGGAGACAAGATGCCATGAGCAGCTGAGGGGGGCTGGCTTGCATGGCCAACCCAACTTCAGTCTGGCTGCAAGAACCCCACAGGGCAAATGTCCTCTTATGTTTACACTCTCCGCATAATGTCCTCTGTGGCTCTGTAATGAGCTCAGGGTGTATCTTGGAGGATATGAGGGCTTTGTTAGCTGCCTGCAAGACACAAGCAGCTGTGTAGGGCAAATTCAGCTCGTCTTTGTATGACTGTATTGTCCCAGAAAGGATTGCCCTGTGGTGAGAATATCACAGGAGGTGAATTCTGTGGCCTAGGCTAAGTTGTTTTACTAGTGTACTGGTAGGCAGTTGTCCTGAACAATGTCCCTCATTGACAATGACATCAGTATCTATATAAGAACTAATTCCTCCTAATTTGGAGATCCCAGAACTGAAAATTTATGAAAAAGCTCATTCAGTCCTCATGTGTGCTGATAGTTCTGTATCTACTTAAACTGACTTCTTTAGTTTTGGAAGAAATTCTTGAATATGCACTTCCTTATTGTCTAATTCCCATTATATCTCTATAACTCTAAAATAATAGCATTTTCCATGAATATTCTAATAGTGAACTCAGTCTATAACTGTGATGCCAATCATCTAGAGAGCCATTAGACAGCTTATTAAGGATGGAAGCTGAGTCAGAAAAACCTTGCTTCAGGACCAAGCAAGGGCAGCAATGCTTTCAATTTTTTTTTTTTTTTTTTTTAATGTAGGGTGGGAGAGGGAAGGACTATTCTCTTTAGTAATACCATGCAATGTCATTTCTTTCTAAAGTAAAAGAAAAGCTTTGATAAAGCAGGAAACACCAATTTTGCTGTTGTTAAAAGCATCCAAAATAGCACAGGGCCTGATGACTGATGATAGATGCAGTCACCAGTGAGCAGTGGCCTGTATGTGTGTTTAGTCTTTTGGATGCTGGAGGATGAGGCAGAATTTGAAAATGTCTTGAGAGTCATTTTTTATACTGAATAAATGGTTTCATGGCTGATCCAGGATTGAGTCTAAACTCTCCACATGCCAGCCCATCTTTGGGAGCAGTCTCTGGTATGTTTTCAGCTCTTCCTAGAAGATAAGCACGCCCATCAGCATATGTCAAATATACCCTGTTCTTTTTAGTAGTACCAGTGCAGAAATGTTGTTAACTCTCCGATTGTTGGGTTTGTAAAACACTTGCAGGGCTAGCAGGGGAGTTGTTTCTATTTTGCTATGTCCATACAGGCTGGTTTCATTTTCCTACACTTCTTTTTGAAAGTGCTTACGCTTGTTAGGCTTCTGGAAAAAAAAAAAAATAGGAAGTCTATTGGGAGATAGGTTTAGAGAACAAAAACATGTTTAAATGGTCAAATATGTCTGATTCCTTTGGGTGTGGTAGGATATGGAGCAGGAAGATGAATATGAAGACATATGCAAACAGCGTGTCTGTGCTCAGTTCTTGTATATACAATGTTTTCTTTTTTAAGCAGCAAAGACCTACTGGAATTTGGAACAAGAAATGTCTTTTGATAGATGGGAAGGTTCTGTGTAGTTGAATTGATATCAGAGGCACACAAAATAGCAGGATCAATTATTGCATAAAAATATTCATAATACTTCCAGCTTTAGCTAGCTTTAACTTTAAAATATTGTTAAATTTAACAGTCATGTTTATTTGTAAACATATGAAAAATTGCCGCCATCTTGGGTATGATCATTAATGAAATGTGTGTACATATGTACCTAGTAGAGGTGTATTGCTGGGTTGAGGCCTTCATTACTAGAAAGTTCTCAAAAATGTTGTTTGGTGTTTGGTTTTTTGGTTTTGTTTTGTTGGTTTTGTTTGTTTTGGTGACTTTTGTTTGTTTGGTTGGTTTTTTTGGTTGTTGTTAGTTTGGTTTGGTTTGGGCTTTTTTGGGTTTTCTTTTTTTTTTTTGTTTTGTT
>VXBQ01010779.1:608878-631990 GCA_013400175.1 Phainopepla nitens
TTTTTTGTTTTGTTTATCCACTTGTGACTACTATATTCTTTTCAGAAAATGTGTAACATAATTGGAGTCTCCTGAAGTTTCCAATGAATAATCGAGGTATCAAATTAAAGTGACTAGCATCTACCCATAACAGCAGGTGCAAAATTGTCACTAATTATGAATTTGCTGGGTACAGTAGTGACTATGCATGAATTATGTTGCATGCATTATAAGAAAAATTCAGAGCCCAAGAGGAAAAAAAATATTCTTAGAGTGTTCCTCAGAAGTGAATTAATAATACTGAAATTTACCAGTGAAGAGAACAGCAGGAAGATGAAATACTTCTCTGCCTATGTGGCTGACAAATGCTTCTGCTAGAAAAACAGCTGTTTTTCTACTAGTTTAGAAAACATTGGCAAATTCCAGCACAAATAATCTTTATTCTTTTTAGAGAGGGGATTTGCATGTAGGTGTTATCTCAAATATGTGAGAAATTGCTACCCATGTTTCCAGTAAGAGTAGGAAAA
Organism: Phainopepla nitens; assembly: GCA_013400175.1. Taxonomy (NCBI): domain Eukaryota; kingdom Metazoa; phylum Chordata; class Aves; order Passeriformes; family Bombycillidae; genus Phainopepla; species Phainopepla nitens. Next base: position 609,385 of record VXBQ01010779.1, read on the forward strand.
AAATCTTGTTTCTAATACTCTTCTACTTTTTTTCCTGATTACCCACAGAACAAAAGCAGAGGAGGGAATACTTTTGATATATGTCTTGTCGTTGTTTGCCTTTTAATCATCAAATGGGAATATAAAAGTAAATCTAGCATATGAAGTAACCATTATGTATTGATTGCATTTTGGATTACCAGGACTTAAAAATCACCACTGTGAGCTCTGTATTAACAAATCATAAGTTTATGAACCTGGAGAGCTGTCTCAGATGATCTGGGAAGAAGTACAGTGAAAGATTTTAGTAATTCTGGAATCTAACTATAGTGGAGTAACCATTAAGAGCCTTGGACTTTAGTTAAGGGCAGGAAGAGGAAATCAAGTTTTCTGTTATGACAGAAATTTGGTGTCTTAAACACAGAGTTTGAAACAGAGATGCCATGTGTCCTTGAAGAACTTTTCCATCCCCTGTGCTGCTGTGCAGTCTTGTCTCTTCTGCCCTCATCAGCCCCTGCCCTGTGGAGGTCAGCACCTTAAATCTGGTCAGATGTGTTCTCCCAGGAGGTCACCTGGATCATGGTTTGACATGCTGGGAGTAATTGCTGTGGTTGGGAATAATGTTTTGGTGCACATCACCACCATCATTGTGACAACTCAAGTACCAGCTCAGGGTCTGGAGTCCTTCTGCCCTCCCACACTGCCACTTTTAAGCAGGTCTCTTAGTTTTAAAGCTTATAAATGTTTCTACACTATTCTATTCATCTATTCATGTGCTAAACGTTAAACATGTGTGAAATGTTTTGAATGCCTGGGGCTGGGGGATGTGGTGATCATCACTCTAGGGAATAGAATGCTTAAAAAGCAGAGAAAAACCAAATAAATAAAACCTAATACTGTTCCTAATATTTCCCTTCTGGTCTCTGCATTCAGTTTCAAGCAGAATTTTTTTTTTTTTTGGTATTTATTAGTGATTACTTTTCAGTGAACCATAATTTCAATGCAGTATGGTATGTCAAGACAGCAGTGGGCTTAGATTTCTGCTATTGAGAACTGGTTACCACTTGCACCAGTCATGTTTTCCATGCCTATTTAAAGAGTAACTCCTTACTGTTTGTCAAAGTAGCTGAACTCAGTCTAAGACTACTGGGGGGATTTGAATTTTTATTTTTTTTTTATGTTTGCTAAGGAGTCTCAAAACCTTCTGAAATACTAGTTAATTAAAAAAAACCAAAGCAAAAACCAACAAACAAGAGCTATTTTGTAGGTGTTATTAAATCTACTAGAATAAGTTTACTGTACTTCTGCAGGGAAGATGAAACAGTAAAATGGGCCTATTTTCTCCCGCTGGTCTATTCCCTCATGTTCAGTAAATGTCTTGAATGAATTTATGTTCTCAACTAATTGCTTGCTTTTGCTTCAGATAAGAGCTTGTAAAATAGCTGCATGTAATTATGATATCTTCTTAATAAGCCTTCCATTTGTTTAAACTTTAAAAAGACAGCTGAAAATATACTGTATATTATCATATGAAAGAACTATAGAAAGCACTTCTCTCTTCAAAATGCAGAGTGGACTTGTGTCAAAATGATTTCAAGGGAAGTGGAGGTTAAAAAAAAAGCCTTTTGACCATGAGCACATTCAAAGATGATTTTGATTAATACAAACACATTTCATCATTTGTACTTAAAAACATTCTAAATTACCTCACAGCCACAACCAATGTACTTTATTAGTTTTGTATTCACTTTCATTAACTCAGTGCTTACAACAGCATGAATTAATTTAGTTTAAATTGTTTGGCTTTTGTTTTTAGCTGGTGGCACAGACAGGACTTTTCACAGGAAGCTCAAAGGCACTTACTACAGCCCTAATTCAGTGTTTCTCCTTTCCAAGCACTCCATCTGCCTGTAATTATACATCATGTGTATAAATCAGCCTTCCTTGTACTTCAGAATTAAATAATGAAAGTTGCCAATGCTAACTGTGGGGAATGATAAGAAATGCTGTCAAAACTAAAAGTGTGTGCCTCAGTTTCATCCATGAAAAATGGCCTGCTTCACAAGACAAAAGCCTTGGACAAAAGACCATAGATTCTGTCCATTTAACATGAAAAATAATGGCCAGAAATTTTTACAGATATGAAAAATGCAGGCACACTTGAAAAATATGTGGAGAAAATATCCCATGAATTTTAATTGAAATGCAAGAAAGAACAAAGTGCCTGTGAATGTTACAGCATTGAAAACAAGATATTTGCAACAAAGCATTATAGCTTGAGTACTGTAACAGTTCTCAGTCTGCAGTCTCATTATTTCTCCTACTTCCACATTTTCCATGCTTTTGCAAAACCCTCCAAAGTTCTCACTTAGAAACCTTTTCCACCATGATCTGGTGCTACTTCTGGGAGAACTGAGCTCTGGTGCTACTCAATATTGGTTCTCAGTGGAAGCCAAAAGATTCATGTTCTAGGATTTACTTAGCTGATTGTGTAAATGGATTTGTGTTTTTGTAATTTTAAATGCAGCACACGTACCTAGTTTGTCTTTTATCTATTTACTGAACAGCCTTTAAGATGATTCAAGTGTAAACAATTATGAATATTTCTGTGTAGAATTCACCTGAAAACACTGAAGTGAAAACATGCAAATCCCTACAAACCTACTAAATAAATGCACATAAAGCTACACAGTCCATTAAAGGTGTGAATACAGATTTTTATATGTAGGACACTCAAGCGCAGGCACGGCTGATGCTACTTTATATGTCAAGTCATCAAAAACTTAATATAAGCTTAAGAAAATCAGTGGTAATTTTACTGCAAATTTCAAATTGGTGGTTTCAACATTATTCAATACAGGGGAGGAGGGACAGTCTTTGGAAAGGTGTAGGTGCCAATATACTCAAAAAGATATATTTTTTAACATTTTAAATGTATTTAAGAAAGTAAAAGCTTTGAAAATATCTTGGGGAAACAGAAGAACACATGATTGTGAATCTGACTGGGATTTTGAAGTCCCTGAGGGCATCTTTTGCCTTATGTTTGAGGCATCAAGAAAGCCCCCTGTGTCCTTAAAGACCTAAGGATCTCTGACAATCTGAATTCAGGTAGATGAATTCATTGACTCACCTGCCAGAGTGTTTGGAAGTTAGAGTACTTTTAAAAATGTTGTTATAGAGGTGGGAAAAGGGCCGTTGACCTTGGGTTTAGGCTGAAATCTGTTTTCATGAGTTTGTATCACAGTCTTATAGATCTTGCTTGTAGTACCAATTAAAACACAAACAGATTTCTCTACCAGGAAGTCTTTCTTTCCCTGTGAGTTTTGTATTTATACAAACACAGCGAATTGCTGCTTTGATGTGTACATGGAACCAAGTCCTATATTATTTGGAATTAGTTTAAATTGTATGAAAATGATGCTTCTGTAAGCAATACCGAGACAAGCTAATACACTTATTTATGTTGAAACATGTATTTTGTTTCAGAGAAACAAACAGCTATTAAACACTAAATCCTACAATTCAGGGTGGGAGGTGGGGAATTAAGTAGGCTGTGGAATGCTACTTTGACATGCAGTGTTGAGAGTTTACATTATAGTGGCAGTATCCAATCAGTATTTTTAATTCTTTTAATTACTGAACTCTCTGGAGTACATAATGGTGTGGAATATACACATGTATCTGTAATAAACAACATGTATCTTGAAGAAATGGATTTAGTTTTGGCAACAACGTGATAGGGAGATCAAAGAGCTAGCTGGCATTAAAATGATTTAGATACATTTGTCATAGGCAGCTGTTATGCTAATCTCATTTATGCAGTTGTCAGCTGATAGGTTCTGATGAGCCAGCTTAGTGGGAAAATCATTAGTAGATCCCTATTGTGATAAATGTTATTTATTACTGTCAAATGGTATTAATGTTTGATTCAAAGATGGGAAATGGGCATCATCTACATGAAGTTCATCCATTCATGGTCAATGATGACAAAGGGAGCTGTTGAATTCCAGCCAAAGGAACTTCATTTCTATAAGAAAAAAGAATAATGGATTTAATTTGCATATGTTTTAAAAGGGTAATGAAGTAATATGATGTTTATCTTGGTTGAAGAGTGGTAATTTTTGCTGGCATGGCTCCAACAACATTTGAGTCATTGTGCAGCATTTGCTGTTCAGTTGTTGGTTGTGGAAGGCGCTTTTCAAAGCAGCAGGTGCATAAGGGGGGAGGAACTAAAATGGTTTATTCATTAGGCCAAAAAATGAGCAATCTCTGTCTTTCCCCTTCCCCTCCAGAAATATATTTACAACCATCTTCCTTTATTTTACTTCTGCAACATCAGTATTTCTTTTTCTCTTCCTGTCCGAGGCCTTACTTCTTGCATTACTCCTAGATCCATACAGATTTCCACTTCATCTTTGTTGTGATTTGACTTTTTTCCACTTCACAGAATCACAGAAATCAAAACAGTTAAATTCACAGAGATAGTATCATCCCATTCCAAACTGTAATGCACAGTTAGAAGTTAGGAGATGGGCACGCATGGCTGTAAAATGGAGTATTTCTTTATTTTTTCAAGAGGAAAAAACCCCAATATTTTGGCTTATTAGCTGTGCAGCTGGTTTTTAAGTTGTTGAAAAGTGTTCCCTCTGCTTGTGAATTTGCATGGAGGCATTCCTCTTTCTCTATTCTCCTACAGCTGCAGTGCTGCAATCTATTTCTGACTCGTTTGAAGTTGAAGAAAACCTAAAAAAAAGACTCAAAAAACCCCTATCACATGCATGGGAAAAAAAAAAAAAAAGAAAAACCAACCCAAACTTAATTAAGGTGCAACCAAAAATAAAGGGGCTAATTTTAACTCCCCGATATAAGACAGGCATCAGAATATTCAAACAGTATTACAGGCTATATTCTGCCACTAGTATATTTATTATTGCTAGACACAGAAATCAAGTCAGAGTACTCTGGAAGCTTTAAATCATTTTATAGAGTAAATAATGAAGTAACAATGATAACCTCAGAAAGAACTGGCTGAAAAAGTTTTTTCAGACAAACAAAATTTCACAACTCTTTCTGTGGGATCTGTCCTGGCCGCTAATTAATAGCCTTTGCATCTGAGGAATAAGAAATTCCTGATATTTGAGACAATTGTGGTCTTTTCAAAGGCAGGTAGATGCTAAACTCTCATTGATTTTTTAGCAAGAAAGGAGTGCATGACCATGTAGACATACTCAAATTTCTGTGTAAAACAGCATATTTTCAATTGCCAGTAGTGGTATTGGAGCATGGATAGAGATAGGTACTATATGCAATTCTGTAAACTAGAATTAGTAAATTACATCTTGCAAATGAACTAGTGGCAATTAATTCTGTGTTAAGCACGTAGACAAAATACTACAGGGAGTTATGCATGTCTTGAGTTTAAAAACTTTGGACTGTATTTTACTTGTGTACATAGTCTGTATCAATAAAGTTCTTGGGAATTGTCAGGGATGGCTCTAAAGAGCCATCTACTGTGTTAATTTTTGAGGTCATTAAAAAAATCTTGCCACTCAGAGATCTTCAAAGAAACCTTGTACTGCAGTGATTCAAAGAAATAGTAATTCTATCAATTTCTGCTGCATAAAGGTTTTCTGACCAGTTTCAGCCCCATATTTAAAACATCTTTTGAGGCTGCTCTCAGTATCACGCTTACTTGTCTGAGGCAGAAATCCTTTATGACATCTGTGGTCCAGTGTGTGAGATCTTGATACCCAGTGGGCTCCTGGGCTACCAGACAGGATTGAATGGGCTGGTTTTGTGCATTCTTTAGGTGGATGTAGAAGCAGATGTTTACTCCATGTTCAGTCACTCAAAGCACTCACCTTTCAGTGGTGCAGACAGCTTCTGCCTGAGACTATTGAAAAGCTGGAAGGTGTCCCTGCCCATGGCAGGGGTTAGAACTAGATGATTTTTGAGGTCTCTTCCAAGCCAAACCCTTCTGTGATTCTATGAACTGCCTAAGTTTCAGACCTCATGAACAAGACCTACCAAAATGTGAATCCTGACTTGCCACAGCACTGCTGCCTCAGAGTCCATATTGTCTGTTCTTAGTACTGTATGAGAATCTGCTCCATCTTCACTTTGATTTTTAGACCAAAAAAATGTTTCAATAAATATGTATAAGCTGTTTCTCCAAACAGCTGCATCTTTTGGAGGCTTGCTGCAGATAGCTTTCCAAGTTTTTGGAGTTTGGATTTGAGTCCATTTCCTTTCTTACCTCCCCCGCCGTGTCTGCACTTTTAGATGAGTGGTTTCCGTGGTTACTTCTGGCAGAAATTACAGTTGATCCTTACCCACTATTAGGATGCTATTTAGTACAATACATGGAATGTAAGACCTTGGAACTTATCTGTTTCCTTATTAGTTCCTGGCACTTCACAGTTTGGTTTTTTTTTCCTTTTCTTTTTTCTTTTTCCTTTTTCTTTTTTTTCCCCCCCAAGCTGTGAACATCCTAGTTTGGGTTAAGATAGATTTAAAAATCTTGCTGTGGGAGAGCACATATATCTTTAGCTTACTTTGATAGTCCTCTGAGGCTGTTCTGTAAAGTAGATAGATTTGTCTCAATCTGTCTTTATGTTGAGATGTGCTGGGCTTGCTCCATTTTTTGTGATAAGAGTTGCTTTGTAGGTCATAGGAGATAAACGTAGATCTTGTTGAGAGATTTGCTTGTCAAACTGTGTGATGTATTCCATGACTACTAACTTCTGGAGAGTGTGGGATTGTTATGACATGTATAATATACTGTAAGATTCATCCTGAAACCGCTGAAATTCATCACTCACACTGGCATATTGAATCACCAGTTTATCAAGGATACTGAAAGTAGCTAAAATTGCTTCCAGCTTACGATTAGCTAGTTGACTAGTTAACTCTGACATCAAGATTATCTCTGGAAATGGTGCAAAATATTCAGTAAATGGACAAGTTTCAGTGGGTTTATGGTCTCTTTTCCCCTTTTTTTATCTTTCAGGTGATGTCCATTTTCCTGAAAAGAAATAAGGTGCTAGAAATGTTGAAAGAAGAAGGTGTCACTTCCTGCATTGGGGTAAATACTGGTGTTTGGGGCTGTTTTTTGGTCACACAGAACTACGGACCATATTTCTGGGGCAAGAAATTTTGCAGCTGGCAATTTTTTCTTGTACTATTTAGTGAGTTCTATGTAAAAACTGAATTTCTGTTAAGAAGTGACAGTCTTGTAGCTAATATGGAACAGATTTGTGCAACTCTTCTCTCTACTGTAGAGGATTAAATGGTATCTTATGGAGTCATCCTTAATCTGACAAAATATATTTTTACTCCCTGAAAAGAAAAAAAAAACCTCAACCACCATTTGATTTACGTAAGAGTTTTTGTATAAGAGATAATGAAAGATTTTGTGGTTGTGGCAATTTGTTGCAAAGACATGTGACATGAAAGTTTTCTGTTGAACTTGTGGATGATTTAAGGAAAAGAAACAGCTTCACCATCAGGAGTTTGACATTCAGAGAAGTCTCTTAAAGAAATTGAAGGAAAACAATCTGTAGTATCAGCCAGCAACAATATGAGGTCAGGTAAGGAGGTGCTACTGCGATTTATGTGGAAAGCAAAGTAAGGCAGTGGAGCAGTGCACTTCCCTGTCCTTCAGTCCAGAGCAAGTCTTGTGGTCTGAGAATGGTGAAGGAAAAAGTCTCTTTCAGCAGGCTGATGTTGCACCTAAAAAAGGGCTGCTTCTTTTGTCATCTTTCGGGTCAACTCCCTGGTCTGGCATGGGACCAGGAAAATGAGTTCCTGAGATGTAATTTCTTATGGACAAACAAGAGAAGTTAAAGAGAGAAACCTAAAGGCAGATATTAGGGTGGTTTTTTTTAAGGCTCAAGAAATATATGAAGGTAACTTTGTCCATCTATTTTACTTTGTCAAATATTTTGAATTTGATATTGCTGATGATGTGCATTTAAAATATGTGATGACTTATACAGATGGGTCACCAGGAAATGGCTTTTGCCCTTAAGGGTCTGTTGCAAGAGAATAAAAAGTTTTTTGTTGTTTTTCAGGAGCTGTAAGTAAACTATAAGGGAGACTGAAAATACTAAAATAACATCTGTGTTAGAACTGCAAAGGCTTTCAGGGCATGTACTGTATTTTTTTGTATTTTTTGCCTTTTATTCTTTATTTGGCATCTCATGATGCATTTCAGAACAGCTTGTGTAAAGTCATCAGTTGTCATCTACTTTCTGATCAAAACCTGGTGAATTAGTTTTTGGCAAGCCTGGTCTGTATCATTATCCTCTGCTCAATTCTCTTAGGCTCACTTGCCTGTAAGCAAACATCTGTATAAAATTATTTGTAATCAGTAGTGATTCTTTCTCCCTGCTGTCACAGGAGGCAGCATTTTTCTAAGTTATATGTGGACAAATGCCCATAAACTTAAATGCTGAATTTCCAGCCCTTTGCACCTTATGAACTCATTTATGTCAATACAAAGCCAGTGGAAATCACTCTAAACAGTAAGGAAGCCTTCTTTTAATTCCTGTTTTAGGTGCAAGTGTAATGTTGTAATGGCTCACTAAAGACCAGAAATGCACAGGAAATGCATTCTGTAAAGGACCTCAATCATTGCACTAACAGGAGCCTTGGTCTATCCTCCACCACTTGAAATGATTTTCTTACAAATCCAGTAATGATACAAGGTATTATCACTTAATTCTGTTTATCACATACTTAATATTTATAAGTCACATTTGGAAATTCAAACTTGATACAGAAAAGACAACACTGGTAAGTAATTTTTTAATTAACACTAATTATACGAGATACGTAACAGAATTGAAATATAAATGAGAATCAGCAGTAGCAAACTATTTCTAGTTCCATCTAAGTACAACTAAATAGCTTATTTAGGGAATATAATTATCCTTCAAAGTGAGCAATACCATTTAGCAAGTTCAGCTTGCCACTGCTCAATTCTAACATGGCAAGTATTTCTTCTATATGGCCTTCTGTAAGGCCATTGGTTTTCTTTATTCTATTTTGCTTTGGTTTTGGAGATTGAAGTAATTACTACCCTTTTTCTGTAAGATGTGTTCTCTCTAAGCAGGTCTTGTTTATAAGTAGCTGGAATCCCTTTGTATTTCCCCAGCAACTATGACTGGTCAATTGATTTGGGTTTTAAAAAGCTCCTGCATCTGTTCCAACATACTGATGAACACGTGCCTGCACTCACACACCCTTCCAAAATCCAAGTGCATTTGCTTCATTTCATCTTAATTTTAGAGTATGCAAAATGCAGGTTTACATCCTAAGCTGCTTATGATTGAACTAGGAAATGACAGAAGAGCAAATGGTAGAAGTTAAAGAAATTGTCTAAATAGTTTCCTTACTTGCTAGGCAATAAAAACGGAGTGCTGCCTGCTCTGATTAAGATCTCTGGTGCCTCTCCTGGCTTCAAGGTACTTTGAGTGATCTGTTGCTAGCAGAGGTGATAGATCAAGTGCAGAGGAGCCTTCTTAACAAAGGGCTCCCCCCGAAAACGTTTCCTACAATTATTCTGCTGGCTAACAAAACTGGGAAGGCCTTTAAGAGCAGAGAGGCATCCTCTGAACTCCTAACACCACTCCTTGTATCAAAATCAAATTTGACAATACAATAAAGTAATAACTCTTTCATTTTTCTTTTTCCTTCCGCCTCTCTCTTCAACCTTAGGCAATGCTACTGTTATATTTTATGGATTGTGTTAGCTCAGGAGTGCCAATTTTGTTTGGGTAATTAATGTGGATGACAGGAATGTGACTTCTGTATTTGTAGATGGTTATCAAACCAGGTGAACTCATCTCTCCCAATTCACTTTATCTTGCAGCTGGTAGCTAGTGTGGTATTGTGGTATTTAAATTATTTCACTGCCCTTTTTTTTTTCTTTTTTTGGGTTGGGATTCCAATCTGTAGCAGTTAATAAAGAGGTGCTTCAAGGAGAGTGAAATTACATTACATTACAACTGACACTTCTAGGATTAATTTTACAATTTGTGATTTTAATTTCAGTGAAAATGGATTTAAAATTATCTCTTCTCAGATTCTCAAATTAAATATAATGAAAGTTGATAATATTCTAATATTATTAAGTTGGTTTTGGTAGTTACTAAGGCTGGTATGAAAAGATTATTCTAGGCTAGGAAAATAGTACCTATTAAGAAAACCCCACAATTAAACAGCATTATAACAAAAATGATATAATGACTTATAGATCTGGTCACTAAACATGTGCCATGTAGTAATTGTGAAGATATTACATACGTTGAGAATATGAATGACGGAGGTGGATCGGTGGATCTATTTTTCTCTGAAGCTTGTAAAAATCTTTAATTTCCAAGAAGATTTTTATCAGACCTGGATAAAACAACGAAGACTGTTTTGAAAACAAGGCGGTATAAAATGTGTGGATGAGTCATAGCCTGGAACATTGTGCAGCCCTTGTGAAACAGTGTATGATTTCAAAGGATATGCTGTGGCAAGGTGTGCTCTGCACGTTATAAGCAATTCCTTGAAATTTCAAAAACTCATAAGTCCTTGTTCGTGGAATATCTGTGCTATTAATATGGGCTTGAGCAAACATGCAGTAGGACTTGATGTTAATAATTATAACATCTCAACTTTTTTCTTTGGGTAGCTGATGCTGATCATCATCTGATGGTCACCCATATAGCATGATGTGAAATTGCTTTTGCTGTAGCAGCACAGTCGAATGACCCTCAGCACTTGTGACCAGCACTTGATAGAGCCATTCTGGTAATGCTGGTGGTCACAATACTTCCTTTTCCTCTCCGAACTTTGTGTAGTCAGGAAATAAATTTTTAAATTAATCTTCAACTTGGTGTATTCCATTCACTCTAAGAGGTTGTATTCCTTTGCTTATGTTCTCCTCAATATTCTATATATTCCAAGAAGATTTTCATTCTCCAGGGTCTTTTTGCAAGGGATACTATCTGCTCACTCTTTTGTGAACTCAACTTCTAGAATTTCTGTAATTGCCCTCTTATTATCTTAACTCTTTAAATATTCGTTTTATACTAAGGGGAAAGAACTACGGCTGCATTCCAAATGTGGCTTCAAGTCCCCTATGTAGTATTAGAATGCTTTATTCCAAGTCTCTAATCTTGTTTTCTGTATCTATCCTAGAATCTCTTGTTTTATTAATTTAAATACAGTTAATCCTTGTGTTGATGGATTAAAAGTTCTTTCCAGAACTAGGACCATATTCAACTCCTCTTAAATGTTTTGTGGCATATGGCAATGGAGAGAGAACTAATTTTTTTTTTTTTTTTTTGTCATCTCATAACCTTACCTTTCTTTACAATGAATTGCAGATGCCAGTGAAACCACTAACAGTATCAGCCTGTGATCCTGGTCTATCTGTCATTCAGAATTTTATTGCCTTTCTCCTTTTGTCTTTACAAGCTCTATTCCCTGGTTTTGTTTCATCAGCAAATTTCTTCACCTTCATGCATATTTCATCTCCTAGGTCAGTGATATATAAAATGAACAATAATGGGCATAATACTGATTCTTGTGGCATTCCACTAATCCCTCTCTCCCAAACTGCTCTGTCTCATAAACAGCTTCTGTCTGTGACATTTAAGCCAGTTCCCTATCCACACATGTGGCTCACCCCAATACCCTACTTAATGACTTTGGACCAAATGCTCTTTTCAGTTGTGTGGTGCAGAGGGAAATAAAAGACTGAAAGAAGGATAGAAAGGGAATGGAGGTGGAAGCAGAGACTTAGTGATGTTTCTAAAATCCATGCAACTTCCATTCTTTCTACTGTGTCTCCTCAATAAAAATCTAGAGGTTTTTCTCAGGTGGTTCTTCCTTTTTGTTTTTACTCCTGAATGTAAACTTTCAGCTTGTTGACTTGAGATTACAATTTGATTATCTATTTAGACATACTACTTTGATGGCATGATTTTTATTACAATTTCACTTGTACTTCTTAAACCATCTGTCCTGAAAGCATGTTAATCTTCATTAGTAAGGCAAGAAAAAAACCTGTCAGATTTCTTGGAATTTATGTTGAAAAGGGGAAAATATACAATAAAAATGTTTCTCATGCTGCAACCATCTACAGTCTAATCAAAGAAAATTTTTATACCAGATACTTATAAAACTTTTTTTTTTTTTTCCTGTCTTTGTAGCTTAAATTGTTGGGCATATTTGAGGTGGCTTTTCTTTTCTTCAAAATTCTTCCATTTTTTATCCACTTGTCTTAAGACCTCTGGACTACCTTCTTCCTTATCTATATGTCTGACAGTTCCTTTGTGAAGCTCATTTTTAGACTATGATTAAAGAATTAACTCGAAGTTTTTAGTAATGTATGATTACTATTTTAATAAATTGCTCTTTTCTTTCCTATGATGGATCTGTGGTAGTTCCATCTCCTAAGCTGATCTCTTGGTTTTCATGTGCAATAACTGGGTGGTACTTCATTCTTAGTCTTAACTATTTGTACTGTTGGCTTCTTCATTCCTGAACTCTGTTCTTATCTATAGTTATCTTTCAACTTAGTCTGTGCACCCTCTTTTTTTTCCATTAGGATTCATGCTTTATATCTCATAAGTGCTGCCTTTTCCTGTTACAGTTTGTTTTGTTGTTTACTCTGGATATTTTGATCACTAGCACATTTTTTACTAGAAAATATGTGTTGTTCTTGGAGAATTTTTTTCTCCATATTGTGGCCTTTGTGCAGTACTATATTTGAGTATAATTTACCCAGCCCTGTTTGTGTTTTCACACTTTGTTCTCCTGAAACTTAATTAGATTTTATCTCTTTGAAGCATGGTTGAATTCATACTATTTAGGTCCTTACTACATACAACTTATTTCCAAGCTCTGCTTATTAAATACAATCAATTCAAATAGTTCATGGCCAAAATCTGATCACATTTGCTCTCATGCTCTTCAATAGAATCCAAATATTCCCATGAGAATGAGAAGAAAATAATGAAACATGTTTCTCTTTTTTTCTGATTCATGAACACACAATGCACTAAATGGGTCATTGAGATCTTGTAGGAAGAAAAGAATGTGTTGGAAAGAGTTCTATTTTTGCCTTATGTCTCCTCAAGCCATGGATTAGTGTAGATGTCCTGTAGTTTCTTAGCATGGTGAGTCAGTCTTTAGAGGAGCCTGGGATAAAACTGGTCAGAGTGTGAAGTTGGAACAGAGCAGATGCGTTCTGCATGTTTTAAGTTGCCACTGTGGGCGTTTTTGACATGTTTAGTAAATAACATCTCTTCATTGCTTAACTGCAGGATTAGAATGAATTACATTAGTGTCATTAAGTTCATTGTTCTTGGGTGTTGAAGAATTACAATGAACAGTTTAAGGGAAACCGAATTTTGAACGGTGACATTGCTGGGGGTCATTCAATTCTGTGCCAGTGCCAAAGCTGACAAAGGGATTGGGAAAGGAGCTAATGATCCCAAGGCAAGAAGACCCATTTTCACATCTCTGAGACAACTTTGGTGTTAAGGTGGGTGGCTATGGTGACGTGTAAGGCTGTCCCTGTCAATGATGAGCTTGGGTGACATCCTGCCTGGGAGCATAGGGCAGGGATGAACCCACCTTCCCTTCTCTGTGCTGCTTCAAAGACAAGCAGCAGGAATATGAACAGGAAGAGGGCCTGGCTGGTATGAGCCTTACCCAGGGTTTGTGAGATTCTTATACTTTGAGCTCCCTGGTTCATTGCCAGGCTTCTGACCAAACTGATTCTTCTGATCACTGTACAGTCTCCCTCATGCAGGCTATACACATATTATCCATTCACTTGTTGGTCTGTTCCGAGTATATGATATTCTAGTTTGGTTTCCTTTTAACAGAAATCAGGAAAATATTCCTAATAGACCTGAATTTCCAGAAGGAAAAAATCCTCTTCTAATTTTGCTTCTGTCACTGGTTCATTTTCTTCCTGGGACAGTTATCTTGCACTTTGAGCATCTAAAAACATTGTAACTTCAGATAATTTGTCCCTTTAGAAGCCACCCTCAAATTGTATAAGGAAGAAAAGTGGTATCAGCACAGTATGTTTAAAATCTTCTTTGAAAGACCCCTCTCCCTTTCCTAGATTGTATAGCACAGCTTAACACTAGGGGAGAGAAAAAGCTTCTTTTGTGACAGAATATTTCCATTTTCTTATACCTATACCTATACCAAAATATTCTTATTCCCTCCCCATCACACCTTCCTTTTCAGGGCCTTTTCTGCAGGGACACACTGAAGTTGAGCACGTCAGCTAAAAATTCCTTGCTGGAATAATCAAATTTGGTTTTTTTAAATTAAAACTTAGTCAGTGCTTGTGAAAGTTGCTGGGATTATGGTATCAGAGGAAAGTGAATAATTTTGCAGAGTAATGAATGTATGTGAGAAGGCAGTGGTTGCTGTTCTTTAACTCTGTTCCAAACAAATATTTAAGTTGAAGGTAAAGTGTGTATTACTGGTAATTGAGAGAAGATAGTTTATTGTGAGTCTGTCAGCTTATAAAAATAACCAGTGTCCTTTCCATCAAATATATTCTGAGGGGAATTAAAGCCAACCTTCAAGAAACTGGTTGGAAAAATGTAAGCTGTGCTTCAGGAGTTATTATTTCAGTGTTCTGTGGTGGCAGTTTAATGGTAAATCAGTGGGCAAAAGTGCATGGAGGCATCTGAAGACACAGCTTATTTTGTTGTATGTGGGAAGGATATTGACTGTGTTCTACAGCTTGAATATATCTATCCACATGGACAGCATAAATATTACAGCCAGAGTGGCTGAAAATTTTTGAATATAAAGTGTAGGCAAGGAATTTTTTATTGGTTTTTCACCAGTTTTCTGTAAGATAGAAATATTCTGTCTGCCAGTTCATTTTAATGAGATTTTGCTGCAATTGCAAGAGAAATATCCCTGTATTGCAAAAATCTGATTTATGTGTGACAGTGGAGTGTGAGAGTTGCAGGTCAAACAGTAAATATTCTAGCTGCAGCTAGGATGGTATTGTGTTTATGGAGTTATCTTTTTATTTATCTCTTTGATATGATCTCCATACTATATTTTCTGAGCTTTGGACTTAATTTCTGATATTAATGTAGATTTTCAGAGTGGCTCGAGTATCTTTCAGCTTCAGTATCCCAGTTTTAAAATCTAGAGACTTTTCCTATGTTAGAGGGTATCAGGACTGAGAAGTTCATATCTATCAGTGTTGCAGGAGCAATATGTAACAGAGCAAATACCAAAGTTGCTGAGAGTGAGCTTTGGAAACATTAACAGGATAAAAAGGAATGACAACAGTTGCTATTGTCATTTAAATTTTATTCTAACAATATGGTTTAAAATTAAAAAGAAACTGTATTGCACAAAAAAACGGCATCATAGGGTGGTTGGTTGATGTTTCTGTGAATGCTTATAGAATTTGAATTGTCTCCTGCTGCCACTGGGAAGTTCTAAATCGGAAACTGTGATGGCAGGAGCCATAAATAAGTTTTCCTTGTGTTTGTAATGTAATCAGAAAATAGCAACATACTAAAATGCCAAGGCTGAATATAGGAGTGACAAAATTTTCTTTAAACTTCAAAAGTTCTAATAACATGAGAAACATTTTAGTTTGTACTTTTCTGATTGTATGGTATTTCATACCTTGGCTTGGTATCAGATGGATGTTGTGCTTTAGACAGCAGCTGTAGCCAAGCACATTCCTGTGTGCCCAAATTGAAAGGAAAGTTGAGAGCTTCTGTTGGGGGAAAAAACCCACCTCCCCAAAACCAACAAACCAAAACTCATCACAGTTCTTTCTGCTCCTGTTACAGAAATTTCACTTGGCTTTTAGATCATTGTAACTAGATGTGAATCATAGTTTAGCAACATAGATACATACTTTATAGCCCCTGTAGGAAATGGAGAGAAAGGGGAAATTGCAATTTCTTTGGGAAGTGTGGAGAAGGATAGGAACCACTGCACGGAACAGATGAGTGATACTGCAGGGATTTGGAGATCTACTGTTGCACTTTGGATATCTGTACAACTTGTACTACACCTCATCAACTACTATTTTTATACTTCTCAAGTTGTGTTTAGTTATAAAACTGAAAGAGCAGTATTTGTTTCTATTTGCAATGAAAGCACAATTAAATACTGGTACAAGGAGCTGGTGAAAAGCACATCCCATCATTTTTTATGCGTATTAAATATACAGTTCTGAAAACTATTTGCAGTTCAAAACAGTTCCTTAAACAAAAACTAATGTCATAATTTACCTTATCAGTCTCTAATTTCAGCAAAAATGTTTGCTACCATTTTTTGACCTTTGAATAGCATCTCTTATTATGTAAATGAAGAAAGGCCATGTAAAAAGTTGGCTCTGCTATGCGTTTGCTTTTAAAAGATGGGCCGTTAAAACTACATCAGTTTAGAATTCCTTTTTTTCTGATGGCTGTGCTTTTATTTAAAGTTTAAAGTTAAGAAGAGTTGAGTGATTTGTTCTTATAAATTTTTTCTTTAAATACTGTCTCTGTAATTTTAAGGCAAATAGAAGAGGCAGGCTTTTAAACATCTCTTGTGAAAATTAAGCTAGCAGGATTGTCATTGTAAAAAAACCGAAGACAGATAGAAGGCTCACAGTATCCACACTGATAGTTACCGTGGTACAGGCCAAGATTAATTCTTTTTTTAGTTGGTGGAAACAAATTTTTGATGAATGAATGCCTGCAGCAGACATGTCAATAAAGAAAAAAGCTGTATGAGCTGGGTATTTTTTTTTTTTTTTGAGGAAAAAAACCTAAAAGGTACCTTTTCTGGAATTTCTCAGGGAATTCTTTACAAAAGCTGTTTTGTACGCAGACAGATTACATGCCATAAATGCAAAATGAAGAACAAAATAAGGCAAATAATGGTGAATATCCTAAATGTAGAAAATATATAATGCATGATACTTTAAATCTCATTAAAAAAAGAAGCATATGTAACTTCCTAGCAACCAAACCTCCAGAGTCTCTCTGGGAAGATGTTCCTTCTCTAAGGGCTCCCTTGTATAAGTGCTTTAATAAATGAAGCACATATGGAAAGTATATCAGTGTTCCCTGTGTGCAGAATATTTCAGTGTTCTCAAAAGCCTCATATACAATTGTATAACTTCCTAATCCGATATAATCAACACAAAAACTCTATGTTAAATTAATGTTCAAGATCTAATTTCAGGCAACAAGAGCCATGACAACTACACATAAAGCTGGTACTCCATCCTTAATTTCCCTTTTGCTCTGCACTAAAAGCAGCGTCCCAGTACGGCCTTAGAGAGCTCAGTGCTGATTGAGATGCCATCTCCTGGCTGAGCTATAAAACCAAGTTGCAGAATTATTGTGGTTATTCAAGATGCTGTAGTGACTGTTTTCTGGCCCTAATCCAGTCCTGGTAATTATGGTTAGATTTTGTAATTTCTCTTTCCACTTTCATCTCAATAGGGTGTTCTCCTGGCTGCCTGTCCCGCGCTGCTGAGCGGCGTTAAAGCGGCTCTTAAACAGCTGCTGTGCTTCTCACTGCAAGGGGCTGCATCGCCGTGCTAGGTAAATGACTCCCACACAGTGCCTTGAGAATTAGCAGGATAAAGGACATTTACTGTTCTCATTTTATCACTCGGTGCCCGTGGTTTACTGGGGTCTTGTTTGCTAGGTATTTCTCTGTGACAAACATTGGTGTTTCAAGGCCTAAGAACAACAAGGCAAATCAAAGAAGGAATAAGTGCCCTGATGTTTCATGTCCCAAATGCTGAGAATTTTAAAGGCTATATATATTGGTCTGTCATTTTAAAAATAATCGTATGTGCCATCCAAATCAATGGAGCATAAAATATAACTCTTCAAATAGACGCAATTTTTACTGTAAAAATAATGAGGTTTTATTCATTGTCTCCACCCATTTTACCTACTAGGTTTGTAAATTACCCACATGGACAAAAAATTGCATTGCTTATCTCTTTGGAACAAGGGATAGTGATTTTTTTTTTTTAAGGCAAACATTTCTTTAAAATGTTTAAAGAAAAGCCGTGAAGAAAACTGAAACCGAACAGATAGCTTCTATGATATATTTAAGTTTTATAGAATAACTTCTGAGGCCAATACAATGAGCAAAATAATCATAAATGCATTCATACCATGGGGCATTTCTGCTGAACTGCTAATGGCTGTTCAAGTCATGATACAATATTGGTGGAATGGAGAAAATTCTCACATTCATAAACATGTGAGATTTTACTGGCATTCTGTTTGCTCCCTTAGACATCACAGCATGTCAGTGCTGCTGCATTGGATACTTCTGTTGACATCTTACCAGGCTCATGGGTCCTTTAAATATGATATGAGGGCAATGGGACTATTAAGATTTTGTCAGCACATATTATTGTCTCTGCAGATACAGTAATAGCTCTTTGAAAACTACATATTCGGTGTGTGAAGATCCTTTCTGAAGATAAATTACTTAGGTTTTTGTTAAGTAACCTATATAACTAGAAGCTGGCATTTAAATTGTCAAATTAGGTTCTTGTAATTATAAACCTGAAATCTTGTTTTATCTGTGGTTGTCAATAGAAAGGAACAGTTTAGTTGACGAATGCTTATTTTCTTTAAGGCAATTAATTCATACTAACAGCAAATATGTTGCATCATTCTTCACTCTGAGATGTGTTAAAATGGCTAAAGTAGAAGCTCTTAGGAATGCAGCTTTTGTTGGGATGATGACTAACCTTTATCGTTGTAATTCATTCCGACCAGAGCATGATGTTTGCTTTTTTTTAAAGCTGCTTGCTACAAGTGGCTATTCTTTGACAACATAGCATTCAGCTGGTTTTGTCTCATGAGTGCAGACAGTGAATTTTTGTTTCATCAGTTTCTATCCTTAGCCTACATTCTGGCAGGTCTTTGTTGTAAATGTGTGTCTTGCATATTTATCTCACTCTTTCACTGAAGGCATTTAAAATTTTGGCTAGGTTTATGGATGTTTGCTCTTGGTGTTAGTGTAATGTCCATACATCTAATTGATAAGTTATAATGCATTTTTTTCGTGGCTTTAACCAGTCATTTAAAATAAATAAGATCATAATGATCAGTTTCCATTTACCCATTTATTAAATAACAATGTTCACACTGAGCAGTTTGATTTTGTGTTACAATAAGGCAGTCTCTACATGATGACAGATGGTGTTTCATTTTGCCGACACTGTGCTAAAGTGCTGTGAGTTGTGATGTGTTTGATTTTATTAGAGATCAGATTTAACACATGCATTCTACATAACTGCAATAGCATTCCCATTTCTCATCTGTAGGAGAAAATGAAACTGTGATGAAATGTAATATACTCACCCTCAGGCAGAACTAGTGGGATTGGGAATTGCAACATAATAAATCTAATGGATATTGCACTACAGGACACTAGAAATTTACTGTTATTATGTTCAGGGAAGGAACTTGGTTTTGTAAAACTCGCTTTTATTTCACTGGCATCAGTGCAATTTCACATTATTTAACCATTATATCCCGACAGTTTGCTACATTGAAAAAGTAACCTAAGCTCAGAGGAACAGAGGAGGAAAAGAACTCAAAAGGGAAAATACAAAGTCTGAATAACAAAATGACTGAAATTATTAAATGCAAATTACTGCCTGACAAAATAGTTATAGTTAATAATGGGCTATCATGATATGCATGTTTAAAGTACATTTATAATTTATAACAATGGGCCATTAAATATAAATATTACATATTCATACACATTAAAACACCCAATTTGTTTTGTCACAATTCTTTTGGGCTATGCAAGTTTAACAGGTATCAAGATAATACTTATTGTTATGACCCTTGTTTATATTTATTTCCCCTGACAGTCAGAAGGTACTCTGTTTGATAGAATTTACCATGTCTGTAAAAAAGGCTTTTCTACAGCACACAATAGATTACCTAATCTACTTTAAGAAACCAGAGATCCTAATTAGAAGGATCTTATGATAATACGGGAAAAAGGAGAGGTATTACAATTTAATCATAAGCTAACAATTCTGGCATGTTTTGTTTTGAATAAGTCATTTTCTCATATCCTCCAATCTTTCTGGAACATTCCTGGGTGTACCTGTTAGAAGCCTTTAAAAACTTCAAATGTTTTTTAAATGCTGCATTTACACAGAGTGATGCTTCAGCACTATGTTTTTATTCTACAAGACGGCACTGGTCCTGTTAAATAGAAATGGTCTTAGTGAACTTAGAATGAAGGTTATAGATTTTTCCACGCTTCTAACCCTTAATTTCTTACAAAATGCAGTACTTGCATTCTATTTCAGGAAAAAATATTAAATCTCAGAATCATGATTGAAATACCAACCCCTGTCATAAAAGAATTCACTTGAAGGACTGCATTTAAAGTAGTGCCAAGGCTTTTGAGAGTAGCTTTGAAATATCTCAATTCCTATATCAAACAGTGTTTAGGCCTTTGGTGAAGTACACCTGTTATTTTTTAGTGGTTAGTCCTGCTGCTATGATCACATGAATTTACGCTGTCAATGAAGACTGAATTTTTTTGGGTCTGATAGCTTAGAGTTAGTTGTGGGGAACATTGATCAGTCCTTTTGTAGAAAAGATAACAAATTACATCAGGTTTAAAGTAAATAAATACCACACAGGGGAGTAGACAGAACTAACAAGCTGGGAAGGAGAAATGCTGTGGGAGGGCTTGAGCTAAGCTGGAAGTTGCAGGGTCCACGGAAGCAGCTGTTCCCTCTTGCGTCACAGGATGATCCTGCTGTGTGTTGTACTGGTGCTCTGTGGACACATATGGATTTGCCAGTGGGTATCCAGTGGGACACAGGTAGATAGGCTCTCTGATTTCAGAGGCTTTTACACAACACAGAATAATCAGCTTCTACATCTTAGTGGAACAGCTTCTTTTCAGAAGTAGACTAATTTCTTCAGATGAAAATGTGCCATGGTCTAACCATGGCAGCAGCAGCCAAGCCACAGACAGCCACTCATTCCCTCCCCAACCTGTGGGATCAGGCAGAGAATTTGGAGGGTAAAAGCTGGAAAAATTGTGGGTTGAGGTAAGGACAGTTTAATAGGGAAAGCAAAAGCCATCCACACAAGCAAAGCAAAACAGGACAAGGAAAAAAGTCATCCCTTCCCATGGGCAGGCAGATGTTCAGCCATCTCCAGGAGAGCAGGGCTCTATCCTGGGGAGTGGTGACTTGGGAAGACAAACACGATCACTCCAAATATCTCCTCTTTCTCCTTCTTCCTCCTGCTTTATACACTGAGCATGATGTCACATGGTCTGGAATATCCCTTTGGTCAGCTGAGGTCACCTGTACTGGCTGTACAAGGAGCAGCAAAGGCCTTGGCTCCACATGACCCCTGCTCAGCAGTAACAAAAACATCTCAGTGTTATCAACCCAGTGTTCAGCACACATCCAGAACACAGCCCTACACCAGACACTGGGAAGAAAATCAACTCTACCTTAGGCAAAAGCAGCAGAAGAAAGGAGAAGGAGAAGGTGCTTAACCCAAAGCACAGCTGAAGGCTCTGACTACCAGTAGCTACCAGGCATTGTCCTCCCATTGTGTGGGAGGCCAGAGAAAAGCCAGGATGATAAATAATAAAAACTTGGTACCACAAGCTTAAAAATACATATATTCTTGAGTTTATTTTTCTCAGAAGAGTTACAAATATGACTAAATATATTTTTTTAGAAACCTGATAATGAGGTACAGAAATGATTCATTTTTTTTAATTCAACAGTGTCATCCAGATAGTGACAGGATATTTTGCAAAATTCTTATACAGTGTTGTTCCCATACTCCTTTATGGTCTTAGATTCTATAGTGTTCAAGATGCTTTCAATTTTATACGATAATTTTTATGTCCTTTGCAACATGCTAGGCTTCTATTATTCTGCCACTTGACATTATTCCTTTCAAGGAAAAATACTTAGTGTAAGGCAACTTCATAGTTTGACAATTAAAGATAAAAGCTATTTTCAGTTTAAGTGTCATTTACCATTGTTATAAAATCGTCTGCCAAAGTATTCTTGAAATTATATAAATATATGTATGTATATCTCACATAGATATATGTATATATATTTGTGTATATGTAAAATATTATCCCAAATGTAAACTACAGTGGAAAATACTCCCAAAATTTTTACTATTTGTAAGCAGTAAGTGCAGGCAATATGCTCCTAAAGGGAGTCTATAGCTCTATAGGGTTTTGTTAATGTTATACTTCTGCTATGAAGAAAAGTAATGAAGAAGTTGTAAAAAAGCCACGTGTGTAAAAGGATTGATCTAGTATATGGAATAATCTCTTAACAGCTGTTTTGGTTTGTATTTTTGTGTTTTTTTTTTTTACCTTTTTTAACCATGGGAATCTTTCTGTCAGTAATGCTGCTTTGGTTGCACTGGAAACAGTGACAGTAAATCACATATATATCTATGAATTAATCATTATTCCTACAAAATACTCATTTTCTCTGTCAGATGCATTGTAAACAGTCTGTGATACTCTGTTGGGAGGAGCTCAATCATAATGTTACTTTTTTTTTTTTTTT
>VXBQ01010779.1:632043-718810 GCA_013400175.1 Phainopepla nitens
TTTTTTTTGACCAGCACTTCAGCACATTAAGTGCTTGTCCCAGAATGCTGGCTAAAATACTGTGTTGTTAACTGCTACTGAAATGAACGTAATCAAATTTGGGCAATGTCAAAGAAAAGGAAGCCAGAACCATGCTCAGATCTTACAAACATCCCCTTTTATAACTGATAGTCTTGATGTGTCAATTGATTTAAATATGAGAGTTGAAATATATGAGAAAAAATATTTTCATTTTCTTCATTCAGTTTCAAAATCCAATTGCAGCTCAGGTTCTTTCTGAGCTTTTAGCTATTGCCAGGCAACTGGCAGTGCAGCTCTCCTGCTGTAAATCCCGTGGGGATTCAGGCAAGGCTGGTAGAGGTTACTGCTGCCTCCTGTGCCCCTTAGTCCTGGCTACCAAGTCTGACTTGTACCTGTTCCTCTGCTGGGCAGCATTAGGTGGGGGTCTTGGTCCCAGGACTCCTGGGGTCTGAGAACTCATGAGTGTTTTACTTTATTTGGGTTTTTTCATTTTATGGTGGCAAGGCCACAACACAGAGAGCATCCTAGAAGCTCCTATTCTGTCCCTTCTGTGTGATTCTGCTCGCAGTTGCTTTATGTGTTGGTTTTATCATGGCTAATGCAAGTCATGCTGTCATCGCAAAATCACAAGCAGTTTAAGAACTTTTCTTTCACACCATGTGGGGAAAATCACACAACTGAAAAGGGGAAAGTGTATGAAACTTGATGAGTTTCATAGGGATCTGTAGTTCTAGCTTCTCTCTAAAGCCGTGCATGATAGGGGAAGGACAAGCTCCTGTTGTGCCACTGTTACAGCAGTGTGGGTATTGGTCTTAAGGTTTAAGAAGGAGGCTTGCAAAGGAACATTTTTGGGTGGAAGCAGTAGGGGCCTTGATCCTAACCTTTGTCATCATTTTTTAATATACTTCAATTTCTAATATGTAAGGTGACTAGTGATATCATTCAGTATGCTGAGTATTTAACTCCTTCCTCCCCACCTGCCCTTAGATCTGGAGGAACTGAAATGTTATCAGATTAATAAGGTCTCTGGTAGAAAAAGCATGATACGATTTGAAGTGGCTTTTGATTTTGGCAGGATCCATCATTTCAAACACCTATTTTAAGTAATGGTACTCATAATGGCACCTCCTTATTCCTTCTGAGATTGATTGGCTTCCGTGACCTGAAATAAGTATCTCTGTGAGGATGCTGGTTTAGACCCTCCATGTATCATACTCCTTTTGGTTTCTTCAACGATGTTACAGAAAGTAAATTGTTAAAAAAAAGAGGAGATATTCAGTGGAACATTATCTTTTGAATCAAAGATCAATATATTCTATATAATATCCAACAGTTATTTTTTTTATCTTCAATAACCTATGTTAAACTTTTTCCTGTCAGTTCTTAGACAAAAAAAAAAAAAAATATATTCCAGCATATACTTCACTGCTGGAGCTTGTTCTTTAATTTAATTAAACTTTATTGTTGTATTTCCTGCCCTCCATCCTCTTTCTCATTCAATATACTTCCCATTATCCCTTTCATTGAAATTACTTCCTTCTTTGTCAGAAACTCTACCAACACTTTTTCAAAGGTGGAAAAAGAAAGGGGTTTTATCAGCAGTTTTAAAATGTTTTTTGTGTTGTATTCATTGTATTGAGAGTCACAGCAGTGACTGAAACCCAAAAAGCCCAGTAATGGTTATTATTGCCTGTACAGAACTGAGACTTGACGGGGAATCTGGGCAATGCCCTCACAATACCGAGCACAGATACTTTATTCCTTTTGTGTTTTGTACAGATCTCATCTCTACCACTGCATACAAAAGACAGACTCTGAAAAGGTGTCCTATTTATGAAGAAATAGATAGCCTCTACTTGAGAGGATTTTTTTCCTTTCTTTTTTTCAACTTTTAATTGCAGATGAAGTAAAAGCACTGTAAATTGAATTTGATTTGCATGAAATTGCAGAGGCATGCTGGGTATGTAGCAGCAAGGGACTCCCTTAACAAGAACATTTACCATGTTGATTCTTTACCAAGGTATTTGTGGAAAAAATGCAAGAGCCCTCCAGTGGTTAAAATAATGCCATAAAAGTTGGTGGTCCTCAACCAAGCCTGCCTAAGCTCTTGATGAGCTCATGGTGCTTCAGCAGGCTGTGTGCTGTGACCTAAGTTTATCATGCTGCTTCTCTTATCTTTCATTGTTATCATTTGCTTCCTTATTGTGTTCATCTGCTCTTCTCATCTTTCACTTAGATTGATGTCTTTTCAAGAATAAATGTTATTTTCATTAGATGTGCATTGCCCTTGCTCAGGCAGGGCTTCAATTCCAGTATGGGGAGTATTGTGACTCCAGTAATGTAAATGCCAGAGTTATATCATACCTTGTTTTATGGATCATATTGTAACAGCATTTCTGTTCTTCAATTAGAATAGTGCTCCTTTAGCTGATGTTGATGGTGGACAAATACAGCTGACCTGTGTAAAGTTGTCAGGTTAAGATAGCTGAATTTCTGCTAAGGATTTCTTTAAGACCTCTCTTTAAGAAATATGCCTCTCAGTGTCTTTTTATAAAATAACTGTTTTACCGATATTACCTATCTTATGAATGGAGAATAAGATCTGGTAGGAAAAAAATGCCTTAAAATTTCTGGAAACGCTTTAATTGCAGAAATCAATTATTTACAATGAGAATTCATATAATGGCAAAATACAACTTTTTCACTTGTGGATCATGGCCTGTGTAGCAGCAATGTTGTGGTACATTTTAGTTTCATAAAGACTAGTTAAGTGCCTGTATCTAATTTATGATAAAGTGAGAAAGACACTATCCAGGGCTGCTGAAAGTCATTACATACCAGAAGATACACATATCTTTCCTGCAGGTAAATTAGTTGACTGCCAAAAGAGAATACTCAGGCACTTAAAATGATATTGTGGAATATTATGAACTTTCTTTAAATTTTTTTACCACAAGGAATGGTTGTGTAGCTCTTCTTTGCCTTTTAACTATTTTCCATACGCATTATCCTAAGGAAGATATTTACATTGTGTAAATAAAAGTTAAAGAAAATTAAAAAAGAAAAAGGGGGAAAACCTGTGCTTCTGTTTCCTCTTATTTTCACTTTACTACTGAGGACTTTTGCATCAGTCACATTTTGCCTGTTTTTTTGATAACAAGTATTCACCAAACCTTTGAATCTTACTCCTGTCACATATGACCTTTCTTCCCTTCTCTTCCATTCTCTGTATGTTAAGAGACATGTGATGGTGAGTCTGTGTTCCAGCATTCCCAGTCAAGTCCAAATCAATGTCAAAGTGGTATTCCTATACAACCTTTCTGATAGCTTTCCTATATCAAGACAACTAAAAATAATAATATATGTTATTTATGCCAACTTTTATGTTCCAGTTAGCAAAACTGATTTTGCAAAAACCTAGACGAAATAAAAGCATTCTAAAGAATTTTTTTTTCTATACATTTTTCTCCTACGGATAAAGTGAGAAATCCAGTGCTAGTTGTTAGCAGCACCAATATGCTTCTAAGAGTGCACAAGAACAATTCCCGTGATCCAGGCTGCTTTTCACTTGGCATGACTGTGTATTATCTACTAACTCATAGGAGTCTGGGTGGGTTACAGAATTATGGACTCAGGGCTTTGGAACAGAATGGGGATCCAGCTAGTTTAGAATTGTGTCAGAGACTAATAAAAGATGTTCTAGAGTAAGGCATAAATCCTAAACCATATTTGATTTCTCAAAAATCCTAATAGCTACTTGAGTAATGTTAAGGCAAAATTTGCAGAACTGAAATGTCATAGTCTATTGACATAATACCATGTGACAATGCTGCTAACATTTTGCATTAGAATGCAAATTTGATTGAACTGGAAACATAATTACTTTGGAATATATCTTGGAGTTGGAATTTAAAGTCTTGGAGAATGTTAGCAGCAGCATTGTAGTTGACATGAATGAGGAAAGGAATGCAAAATGCTGCTTTTCATCGTAATTTCTACATGGAAGCTTCTGAAACTTTTTCTGCCATGCCTGTAATTATCTCTTTGGCTGATTTTTACTTCCTATTCTACATTAATCAGCTAAATTAATGATTTAAATGGTAACAATTACTGTAGAATACTGTAGCTTTCTACTTCAGCTACTTAACTGTGGAATTCTGTGAGCTCCAAATGTTCCCTTTGATCCATGTGCCAGTCCTGTGTTCAGCATTTTCCACAATCAATTGATGTGCAGTAAGAATTTTGGAATTCCACTAGTAGAAAGTTATGCCAATTAATGTTTTGGGTTCCCCCTCCCTTGACAGCATTATCTGAATTTAAAAAAAGAAAAATAAACCTAATTAACTTCAATGTTTTCCTAATTATTCAATGAGACCCATGTGCTGAATAGTGATGGCTGGTTTAGATTTCTGTTGTTATTTATACCCATGTTTGTAAGTGTTTCATGATTTTGTCATGCCAAATGTGTTTAAAAATATTACTGTTACATTGCATTTAACTTTTGCATCTGTCCATAAAGTGAAAGTCAGGAGAAAAGCAGGGAATTCCCCTGGCTCTCTAACTGCATTTGAATTTAATTTCCCTCTTTCATCTTCTCTTTGTCTTCTCTGTTTAAACTGCAAGCCTTTGGAATGGATTCTCCTACTTCATTTGTAATGTGCCCAACACCACTGTCAAATGACCCTTAGTCTTTTCAGTAATAAACAAGATTTATAATAACATGAATTTAAAGATAATCTGGTGACACAAAAGCCCTAATTATGCAAGGGGTGGGGGGGAATTGGGCATTTGGAAATCTTTTCTTTAAAAAGAAAGCCAATTAAATTTCTGTGCAAAGCATTAGTTTCATGTATTAATCTTCAATTCTGTGGGAGTTTCTGGATTTGTTACTACACAGTAAGAAAGCAAGAGATGCACATGTAGGGACTGTGAATGTGTTATTGTTTATCTGATATCTCTTAGTGATACCATATCTGTTCAAATGAAAAGACATCTAGGACCTTGAATAAAACTAAATGCTTTTTGTGGGGTAGCAGAAAGGTTGAACTCTGTCATTGGAATGCAGAGGTTGAGGAAGTTGCTAAATAACCCCTGGATTTCTGGTAGCCTGTGAAAACCAGACCAACATTTATGTCTTATGAAAAGCTCACCAACAAAAAGCAGTGGGGGTGATAATGCTTTATGGCATTTCGATCAAATCCACATCTCCTTTGTTGACTTTCTGCTATATCTTACATTTTTTGTAGTTCAAAGACAGCTTTAAGGAACAGGTCTGCCCTGTGCATCTACATAGGTGCATGCTTTTAACAGCATTTAAATTAATCTCTCAAGCATTTGGGTAGGGGTTGGTTTTGTTTCAGGTCATATTTGAGTTTTACAGGTGTTAAATCAGAATTCATGAAATGGGTAATTTTCTACTGTTTTTTCATAATACCCTACATTGTCTCTTTTTGCATGAAATTTCTTAATGATAAGGTCAATTTTATTGATTCTTTGGATCTATTCTTCTATTGAATTTTTACTAGGTACAAACAGAAAGGGTAACTAATCTTAATATCTTGTGTTCACAATTCTGTTTAGCATGAAATCGGTAACTGATATATTAATTATAATAATCTGTTAAATATACTTTACCTACATGTTAATTATGGCAGACCATTCTCATTTATTTTTCTGGGTAGGCTATTAATTCCACCCAGATGGTACTGCTTTTTCAGACTGTAACACTCAGTGTTAACGGAATAAATCATGTTGCCAAGATACAGGAGCAAAAATGTTATCACATCTGAATAGGTTTGAAAATGATATAACCATGAAAGAAACTTGCCTTTTAATCAGGGAAGAAGCTTAGTTAGAGCAGGGTCAGTAACCCAGGCCTGCTTTGTAAGACAGGAAGCATTACTTGGAAGTACAGGAATTGCTATTGCATTCCAGAATATCAAGCACTTTGAAAAAATGCCTTTTTTTCCTGCCTAAAATAAGCAACCTAAAAGATATGATGAAAAATAATTCTCATTTTACTTTATAAAATAGTGACTATTGTTGAAAACTTTCACACTCTTCAGCATTGGTAGAATTTTTAAGCATTATTAGAATGCCATGTTTACTGTTGGTAAACCCTGCTACGATGAAAGGAAATCTGCAGTGCCTGTAAATAATATGTGTAAAAAAAATTCTTTGCTCCTCACCTTTAATTAAAACAGATATTGGTATCAGCTCCTTCCTTTTCCACCTCACCCATTAGGGAGCTCAAAATGCAGTTCTCTGCTAGCTACAAAGAGTAGATTTTTTTACTTTGACGTGAAACACGTGTTTGGTGACACATTACTTCTTGAATACCTCATTTTTAAAATCAGTCTCCCCTCCTACATGGATTCATGCACGCCTCCACCATGTATACTTGCACAGTATCTTGTGGTTTTGGTTTCTTTCTTTTCTCTTGTTGGACATATTCTAGAGATGTAAGCTGGATCATATTTGGGTATTTCAAAGCCCACTACTTCATCCAGATGAATGAATCAAGGTAATCCTTTATGAAATAAGATTAATGTCACCTTTATCTTCTCTTTTACCTTGTAGAATAAACAGTTTTTGAATTATGGGCACAGTTTTACATTTAAAAACCCTAGGTAAGCTACTCTTTCCAAGTGCAGTGAAGCAGACTGTTCTTATTTTCTTACTGTACAGGAAATGTATTGAATAATACTTTCAAGTGTATTATCTGCTCATATGTAGAAAGAAAATAAAGAACTTGAGAAAACCTCAAACATATGTGTTCAGATCTTCTTTGTAACTAGATATATTTTCCAAAACACTCTCTTAGCATGGTAGAATTAAATAGAATAATTTTTTAATCTCTTCAGAAATTGTCTCTTTAAAAGGTGGGAGTTCATGTAAGGATTAAGTGCTAACAATTATTGTTTGAACCTTTCTAGGCATCTACCACTTTCATGGTTCAGTATCACCTTTGGGTTGTCAACAGTCAAAAATAAGTGAGGTGAATAAATACCTAAAGTATTTCTAATTCTTCAATAATTTCATGTAATGTCTTCTCAGTATTTTGGAAGCAAAAGGGTAAAGCTTTGCTTTGACTTGAGACACAGCTCTGTATGAATTGTGCCTCTTTATTACCATGAAAAAGGGATCAATAGTTGTTTTATGTTCTTCAGCAGGAGCCCTTACTCCACACTCCATGATCACTGCTATACCACTTTACTTCTCTGTATGTCTAGTATTAGAAATAGTCCAGTTTTAGCTTAGTCATAGATACCAACCATATAAAATGGGCTCCTTGCTAATTGCTGTTAAATATGCTGGTAATTGCTGTGCTTGTTGTGAGTCTGAGCTCTGATGGTTCATCTCTTGGAATTAATCTGTTCTTTAAGAACAAGTGAAAGGACATAGTGTCAGACTTGGAGATTTAAAGGTGTAGAAAAAATAGTCCCAGATCCTTTGTTGAATTGAAAATGAGTAAATTAGGTAAATAAAGAGGAATTTCAATATCCTTCTTACCTCTCTGTCTTTCTGGACAAAGAGGGAGGAATTTATATACGTAACATTCGTTGAGCATGGTTTGGTGCTCCAGCCCCTGTAAGCCTTTGAGAGAAACAGTTGAAGTTTCCTAACTCCCAGACTTATAGAGACACCAAAGGTACCCTTATAGCCCACGGCAGAAATTAGCATAATGTGCAGTCCTCCTGATATCCCCATTAAGCTTATTGGGCCAAATTCAACTTCCTTTCTTATACAACAGCTGTGGGAAACACCTATGGGCTGAAAATGGCCCACTGAGTACAGTGCTAACCCTCAGCTTGGAAGAAACGTGCATGAAAACAGAATAAAAAACTACAACAAAGCCGAACTATAACCTAAAACATGAGTTAGAACCAGGCAATGTTGCTAAGCTAACTATCAATAAGAAGTACAAAACCACTACATGGTTATGAGTAGCTTTTAGCTGGGGAATGTAAAATCTTAAATGGCACAGATAACGTCAATCTGAATTACCGTTTTCACAATGACACAGATGTTAGGATAAGGAAGCATAAATGGAAATTAAAGAGAAACAAATTCAGAACAGATGTCAGGAAGCATTTTTTTCATGCCGAGAATCACAAACGTGTGGAATGGCCTACCAGGCAAGATTGTTAAGGCAAAAGCACAGGGGACATTCAAGAAGTGATCAGATGGCATCATAGGGGAATTGAGTAGTAAAAAAGGAAATGAGCATGCATAAGGCAAATGGTTTTAATTTAATCCCAAACAATGTCCGTGTTCTTATGTTATTAATGTCTGCATATTTACCTTGGATAAACACACAGAATTCTTAGATAAAAAAGCCCAAATCTAAAATGCATAAAATAGCCTCTTTCTGATAACAAAATCAACGAAAAAAATTGTCTTTTTCTTTTTCTGTGATATTTGTATACACTGTATATATATATGAAGTAGAATTTCTTTGTACAGTTTCTCTCTCTATTCTGTATTGGTGATCTGTTGATGTTACTTATGAGGTCGTAGGGGAACTTCTGTGTAACTTTAAAATATATTTCTCAGGAAGGGCATCTTGTTAGTGCTGTCATTTGTCTTTTTAGGATGCATGCTCCCCTGAGCTTCATTTTCACACAATGTGCAGGTGGAAAAGATGATGTACTTCATCTCATCTTTTGGGAAAGAGCAGATGTATAATACTCAAAGTCCCAGTCCCACAACATTTATTCCTGTAATTTTGTGTTTTGTCTGCCCTGTTAATTTCAGCAGGGCTCATGTGCATGGGTACATCTAAGTTGTTTGCAGGATAGGGTTCAAATGCTTGCTTTGACTCTTGTAAGACAGGCAGAGATCCCTCAAAATAAGGAATTGTGCTTTCTCCTGTGGGCTTTGTTTCAGTAGAAAACTCTGAGCCTCAAATGTGGAAAGATACAGAAACTATAGATCCCAAAAGGGAGATGCAGCTTCTGAACTGGGAATCAATATTTTGCATCCTCACTCTGCTGGGTTGAGTCCAATGGCAAATAAAGGAAAGATGAAAATAGAAAGCAGCTCTGAGCCGTATTTATGGACCCCTTTTGTTACCTTCCTGAGCTCTGAAAGGACTTCTGGAAGTTTCTGTGATTGCATTGTTTGCAGCTTAAAGCATCTGCAGAATAAGCAAAATGCTTCTGTTATTACTCTGTTCATTTTTATTCTGCTCCCCTGATGTTCTCATCCCACTGACCAGAGAGCTGCTGCACTGGGAGGGTTACTGAGAAGAAGACTATGTAGAACAATGACAGGGTTATTGGCAACCTCTATAAGCTTGGAAATCAAAATCTATCAGGATTTATTCCTTTACTATTAAATGTAAAATTGGCTTAGAATTTTGTTCCTTGGATGTAGAAAGTTGGCTCATCTGTAAAATAATACCATTAAAATTCAGTGGAAATATGATATTTTTTTTCACCCTTTCAACAGTGTTATTACAGTAATCTAAAAAGGCTGAATCTTAACTTAGTAAATGGTGATGAAAAGATAAAGGGAGATATTCTGTAGATTTCAGGGAACCACGTCCTTACTGGATAAATCATCACAGCACTATAGAAACCTATGGCAACTGAAGTAAATAACATTTGATTACTTTCCTACTGTCTAGGTGCTAGTTTGCTGCCTGTAACATTATTGTTTCTGTTAACAGGATTTTAAATTTGCAGACTGATAAACCTAATGGAATCCACCAGATGGATAATTTTGTTTATGATTCCCACTTCATCTTAGTTTCTAGTATCATAAGTCCCTGACTTATAAGGTAAATTAATCAATTAAACATCAATTTCTGTGCCACTTCACTTTAAGCTTTTCTTAGATAATATTTGATCAATACATATCTAAACTCCTAATGTGTAAACAAATCATCACCTTGTCACTTAGGTGTAAACACAGAAAACTAAACAATACTGTGTTAACTTATCTGTTGCAGGCTGAAAATGCTGTCTGGGCTTATCTTTTTTTAATGTGCTTTTGACATAAAACCGGTTGACTAAGTCACATACTGAGAAATTCAATAGCAGAATGGGCTTAGTGATTTACTAAAATCATATGTAAATCTCATAGTCATACATTGTGTATAGATTAGGAACTCCATAGAAAGAGAGCTGTAAGAAAGTAAAGCAATAGAGCTGTGAGTTACTTTTGAAGGTTCTAGAGTTTTAATCATTAACACATATTGATATTCCTATTTCCATTATGCTTGGCAGCAAGTTGTTCTTTTAACATTATATTTATATTTCATTGTCAGTGTCTGAAACTGAATTACAATCCATTGCAACCTTTTCTTAATTATGTTACTATCGGTTAATTAACACTTTTACAATGCACGCCAGGCATAGATTAGAAAGAGAATGAAGACGTCGCAGGTCAAGAAGAGGAGCCTGTGATTTTACAAATGAAGGGGTCTAATGGAGTTCAGCATCAGTTCCCTCTGACTTTCACTGAGAACTCACCTGCTTTCTGTAGCACGCTTTGAAAATCCCAGCTCTAGAGAGAAGGAGCCACTCCTCCAGCACTCCTCTGAATACTGAGTATGCCATGTAGACTCCCTGGGCTGAAATCCAATTGATTTTACAAACTGAACCATAGGACTGGATACACAGAATGGAGACAAACTTATTAATTGTGCTGCACACCAGTATCAGCATGCACCATATTCTTAGATGTTATTGCTGAGTCATTGGCTACCACAAAATTTTATGCCAGACCTCTATAAAGTCTTACCCAATAATTTGCTAATCAATTGTTCCACAAAACTTCCTCCACCCAAACTCTTGCCTATTATTGATTCTTTCATAGGCGAGAGTCAAAATCACCAAGGTTAAAACCTGTACAATAATGTGTTGCTCAAGATGGAAGAATCCTATTATTGTCACACAATAAGAACAATGGGCTGAACTTCCCCGAGCAACATCTTGCCAAAGACACGTCCCAGGATGATTTCAAAGTGCCTTTGAGAATTGGCACATGTTATATACATCTGCTCAGGAACATCTACCTAGCGTGTTAGAAGCAAACTAATTTTTATTTGTGTGAAAGTCCCCACAATTCTAAACCTGTTCTCTTTACATGAGTTTGAACACAAAAGAACACATTCTTATATGAGTAGCAAGGTATTTTAAATAATGAAATATAATTCCATCAGCACTGCACTCTCCTGTTATTTATTACTGTATTAAATTATCTACAACTGAAGACATCCAGTTTATAATGAGATATCTGATGATTTATTTTTGAAAAAAATATTAGCTTTATTATTTATTAATTCTAGGAGTATTCCTTGGTGTATACTCCATAAATATTAACATATCTGATGTCTTGTAAAGATACAATGAAAATAGTATTATTCCTGATGTATGGGAGAGACTTGACATCTCATTTTTATGTAGTTGATCTTCCATAGCTTATAATATCAAGAAGCCTAATTAATTAAGATTTTGTGTCAAAAAAAATTGAAAACAGTTTCAGTATAAGACCGTTTGGAGATTTGCATTTGGATTAAAAGCACTTTTAGCCATAACATTATTACTAAAGTGGCAGATTGTATTTTGCACATTTGTGGAAGGCTAGATCAATTCCAAAATACCTTTTAAAATATTGCATTGCCTAACAAATATCTACATGCAGAAATTGAGAGCTAAGTAAGGATACTGTGATATGTTCTCACAGGAGATCAAGTGGTTCTTTTAAAAAGATATGTATGCTAGATACTATTTTCAGTTATATCAAAACAGTACCACAAGCTACATTTACTGTTTAAAATAAGCCAAATACCTCATCATGATGCTCTCTGAATACAGCTGCTGTCTGAAACCCACAAAGACCATCTGGAATTTGAGATTTATCGGAAGATTATTGTTCAAGGCTGGTTTATCTCAAAACCCCAAGTCTTTTACATTTGTGCTGACATATCCTTTTATAGAGTCTGATGTAGAGAGATTTCCTTTAAGCTTGTTATGTATTTGCTCTGATTAAGAACATGACAATCTATTTTATTTTGATATATGTGATTAAATACAGTGCTTTCTTTGTAAGTATTTTAAAGTTAAATTTACATGTTGTTTGGTTGTCATTTCCCCACGGTTTTCTTTTCAGATAGAAAAATTCATCTTCACATGAACATTTGCAAATACACCATATTAATTCAGAGATTATGAAGATTTAGAGCAACTTGATGTTTATCTATGTTTTCCCAATTATAGATAAGCCTGAAACACTCAAAGGGGCATTGTAGTGACTTGGAAAACGCAAATTTAACATAGAATTAATCACAACATAAATTATTTGTATTATAAGTTGATCTTTCCTTTGTATCTTTAAACAGAAATCTTGTTTTTCTAAATAGCTTGGTACAAGTAAGTCAGGTAAATGTCCACGTTCTGTGGGGAGGAGAAGGCAGAGTTCCCAGTTACAACTGCTTGGCTGCCCACAGGTGAAAAGTCTCAGCTGATTACTTGGCAACAAGAGAACAACAGAAAAAAGGAGAAGCAGCATGGCTGTAACTAAAGCACATTGTCAGGTGTTCTGTAAGGTGTTTTGCTTATTTATTTAGTTTTTGAGGAAATGTTAATGCAACAGTAGTACTTTGGTGAACTTTGCTTTTACAAATATGCAATATAGTAGTTCCAGATGTGTCTGAAGCCTGTGTGAAATTGATGGATTCGAGAGGGCTTACTTGAAAACCTTTGCAGTAAACAGAATGAACAAGTTGAAGGCACTTGCATTGCATTTGTAAAGATTTATGTCAGTATGTTTGGTGTTGATTATGGCTTCTCTTATCATATCTCTTCTCTTCTCATTAGAGAACAGGCTATGATTTTGGCTCCTAGCCAGTATCTCTTGGCAGGACTGATATTGTAGGCATGGTGTGGCCATCACACACATCTTCACGGATGCAGCATAGGAGGGGTCTCTGACATTTGTATGCTGTACTGGAGGAATCCTGCTGGCTTGGACCCCTGTTTCTCTATCAGTATTGTTACCTATTGATACTCACATTAAAAATTCTTGTTGGGTTTTCTGACGCAATACAAGGGAGACATTTAGAAATACTTTAGTATTGTGGAATGATGAATGGTTTGTGGTTTCTATGTGTTTATTAGTAAAAAAAGGGGAAAGAATCTAAGTAGGATACACACACAGGGTTACACAAACATATGTGTAGTCCATACAAGACACTGAATTACGTAGCTGCTGCACTTACATGACATTATAAAGAATGAAGCTCAAACAGCAACACTGTAATCTTTGAAGGAGTGCCCTGAGGTGCACTGGCTGGAATGGAACAGCTCATTACTAATAACAGGCAGAATCCATACACAAAAATCAAGCAAAGAAACTTGTATTTCCTCAGCATTATTGAGATGCCAATCAGAGTGCAGCATGTGTGTCTGGAATTTTAAATAATTTTCTGGATACATTTATTCCATATCCTTGGTGTAAAATATGTACAAATAGATTCTAGGGCTCTCCAAAGGCTTGAATGTGTTTGCCACTGTTGATATATTTCTGAAATGTATTGTCAGTCATTTGACAAAGACTCAATGTGAAATAACTGCCAGTTCACTAGTATTCCAGATTGTCACCTTCATTTTACTTCTTTCCTGGGAGGAAAAGCATTTTTGCAGGGTTTTTTTTTGAGGTAAACTACAAAACATGACTTTCTTGAAGGCCTGTGGATGAGGTTAAGGCCACTGCTGCAGAGACTCAAAGCTAACTCTAAGCAGGGAGTGAGACACTTCCTTTTCTGAAGTGAAATTAGAAATCAAAATCTACTTTGACCACGATGCAACTCCCCACTGGCATTTTTGTTTGCTATCAGAACTTCATTTTGGTGCAGCTTACACAATCCTAAAATGCTTTATACAAAGCTCCTTGGTTCTACAATTGTTATTTGCTGTTGAGTCAAGGCAGGATTTTCTGTAGATGCTCTGTCCTGTACACCCATGTTGCATCAGCAAAAATAACCAGAGTGACAGACTGGTTTGTGTGAGAATTTGGCACAAAAGATAGAGGAAAGCAGGGCAAGGATGAATTGCATTTGAGATATGTTTTTCTCCAGCTCAGAATAAAGAAAGGATTTGCTTAATCAATTTTAAAACTGAGAAAGCTGTAACAGAGCATAACATGAAACTGGAAGTATGCTATAGATTATAATAATGAGAATAGAGGAATTCTAGTATGTGACTTTTAATACAGCTCTGTATATAAAATTTATGTTTTATGAGATATTTCTTTTTTCAATAGCAATTTTTTAAAGTTCTTCTTGGATATTGTGACCTTGATTCATTATGTCTTGATTTTTGCATTGCATGCTGTTAGAAAAATATGAAGTTGAATGACAACAATGGTGGATCAGACTCTCTTTAGATTTTGCACAAGTACTGTCAGTACTTTCTCCAAACTTAAGGTTAAATATGACAGCATATTTTAACAGTGACAAACAGAAAACATACCCACAGAATGGTATTAATATATGAAATGCATGAGTTGCTTTAGAATGTGTTTTGCTCTCACTCCAAAGAGTGTTACAGCCTTGCAATGTGTCTAATTTATACTTTTTTTTTCTTATATAGTATTTTTTGAGGTGAAAAATAAAAGACCAGTATAATTATTTTTGCCTCATAGAGTTGTGGCAGGAAGTTTAAGTATAATTTAAATATCCAGTAGATATTTGTTAACAGTGATACTGTTGAGCACAAAATAAGCTTTATTAATGTGCATCTATCTAGCCTTTTAAAGAATTGTGTATCAAAGGATAAAGCATTTACATTTTGTACAAAGTAAGAGGCTGTAGCCATATCAATTTCATTATAATTACACTTCTAATCTTTCTTCTGAGTATCTCAGCTTTCCTTGGTGGCTGGCATCAAACTTAAAAAAGTGAGTATCAACATCCACATTCAAAAGTAGGAACTTTCTTCTGAACTTCTGTGGGCTTTATGTGATAGAAGAAATAGTCTGATAAAAATGTCAGCTCTTTTCATATTTGAAGTATAAGAGTAGAATAGGGCACAGATATCAGCAATATTCTGGGTGTATTTTGTGATCACAACAGAAATCAGGACAGACTTACAGGGCTCTGTTTGGCAGAGAAAGGTGGCATTACGCAAGAAGGCAGAAATCGTGCCTAAATATGGGCAGGCACAATTGTAGCCAAGAAACCAGCCATGGATGCAGATGGCCCTGCTGAAGTTTGTGCACCTGGGCCGTTTGGGTTCCAAACTGACCTCATGACTGGCCACAATGGCTGCCTTCTCTTCCAGAGCCAAAAATGGAAGAGGCTTAAGTGGGTCCATATGGCACACAACAATCAACAGCAAAGATTCATTGCCAACTTGGTATTGCGACTACAGTTTGTATTTCAATGTGCTGTGGAATTGGTTCACTATTCACAGAAGAGCAAGTACTGCCAGGAGCAGCTTAATCTATGAATTTATCTAATTATGTCCTAAAAGCACCAGAGAACTGCAGTATGATTTCAGATGTTGTGAGATGAAGCCAAAGTCGATTTAACCTGAACTGTGCAAATTCCAATTTGCATCCAAAATCAAGAATTTGAGTTTCCCTTATATATATGGTGGCACACAAATTAAAAAAAAAGAAAAAAAAAAGTTTTACTGTACTGCATCCTTTGTGTAGGAAGCAGAGTATAACATCACTTGACTTTCAGGAGTTAAAGAAAGATTAGAAAATATTACAAATAAGCTATTGAACATGGTTATCTGTGACCTTGAACAAGTTTTTGTTCTTTCTCCTTTCCACCTTGGACTTCATAATAGAATTTATTTTAAAGCAATGATACACATCTCAAAAGAGTAAGAGACCTTTGATATAATTGCCGTGAAGCTGGAAAATCAAATGATATTACTGTAAAATCCTTGTAATAGCCTAGGCAATAACTTCACTGTGTTTGAGTGCTAGAGCTCTGTTTGCTCAGTAGTTGTTCATTATGTAGTTTTATTGGTTATTTTTCCCTTTTATCGTCTGTTGATGGAGGGTACTTAACTATTTATGAGTCTCTCCAAGGGTGAAGCTTGCTTTTCCTGGCTGGAATTACAAGTTAGAGGAATGTAATGGTACTGAGTAGTGTGACACCTGTGTGTATTTTTTTCCATTGTGATATCTAGAAAAATTTATGTGAGCTGTTCTTTCAACCTGAAGACAGCCCTATAGTTTGGCTAGGACATTGCCTTCTGACTGTGCCATTCTTGTTGACTCATGGAAGATAGGAACCAAGCACATATTTGCATTTCATAACACAAGTAGATACCTGTCCCTAAGATTATACTAAAACTGTCTCTTTAAGATTAAAAAAAAAAAAAAAAGAGGAATGTCCTTAGCTGATGTATATCTGAACATACAGATTCTATTTAGAAGTGCTGTGAAAGGATCTGGGATGTTAGTGGAAAATATAATATTTTATGATATTGAAGGAGTCACTAAAAATAGATGATCTGAAGATAGTCTTCCATCAGGATTTATTTGGCTCAGAGTTGAACCTAAAAGTCAGCAGTAATTAAAGAAAGTTCTGATATTTTAGCTAAGTAGTATTCATTCAGTGATATTTTTTTCTAGTATAGAAAACTACTTCCAACCCATTTTTCCAGATAATGTCACTACTACTTAATTTGTGTAGCTCTTTTTTCCCACCTGACAGTGAGTGCCATAAGCTCACATTTAAACTGTCATATTGTCCCAATGATGTTTTATTATTTACCCCTTTCATCTTTATAGAGAAAAGTATTGCTTCCAAAAAACCACACTACAAACTATAAGGACATATAGCCTTGCATAGTCAACATTTTACAGAGCTTCTGCACAGAACAGGTTTTTAAATAATCTTACTGCAAAGCCATGCAGATGACATACTTATCAGGAATGGAAAACTTAGACTCACAGGGTTTTTACAATTCAATAACATTGATTCTGCCATCAAATTCTCTCTGAAATGCTTGTATACCTACAGTGCTCTCCTAAGTACTCTGTAAAATCTTCAGAAATAATAATAAAAAAAATAACCTACAAGCTATAGTACACAGAAGCAATCATTAGAAATAGAAATCTGCACATCCCAAACTGTTTTTTATATACAATCAAGTCATCAGATATCAGTGGCTGTGCCACAAGCAGAGTGTTTATGCCTATCTTATTAATGTTTAGACTTTTATTCAATGAAGTTTTCACCTAGGAAAACAAAATATATTTTTGAATGGTCACCCAAGTTCCTATAAGGAATTGCTTCCATGCAAGAAGAAACTCTACTGATTATATAAGTCTCAATTTAAGATACAGTTTAGGAACCCAAATGGAAAAATCATTAAACAGTTAATGATTTTTATCTCTATAAAATTTATACTGTATACCAATGTATATTAGTGAGACTTCACCTTGAAAGGAGCTTCCCATAATATTCTCGTCTAGCCTTTCACCAGTCACACTCTTCTTCAAGTCATAATGAGAAATAAATTCCCTGCAGTCTAAGATTTACCAAGTGAATGGTTCTGAAATGAGAGTGAAGTAAAATTGTAAAGAAAGTTGACATATTCTACTATACCCATAGTAAGTAGCCTCACAGCTAGCACAAAACCATGAAAATCCTTGAAACACTCTGTACTTTTCCACTGTGTGCAACTCCCCAGTGATACCAAACAGTCGCTACACAGCAGAGTGATCTAACACAGCTAGTGAGATGTAGAGAGAAGTGCAGAATATTCACCTGCTTGCCAGAAAAATTCCTGACAAACCGGTCACTTCTCTGATAACTTTATAACCTGTTCTTTTCTGCAGCCCCTGTCCAATTAATGCCCTCTGTGCACAAGTACCTTCCATGGTTTTTTTCTGTCAGGAGTTTTTTAAACCAGTAAGTACCAAATTAAACCATAAGAAATTACTCTCCTATGAACCTGAAATGCTTTCTTCCCTGTGGCCTCTAGCTCTATGGAAACTTGAAAGACTGTCCTTACTGGCAGAGCTGGAAAGACAGGATGTTGCCATACCCCAGTCAGAGTTCTCTCATCTGACAGGAGGGTGTCATGTTGAAAAGTAGATTTAAATTGTGGAAAGGGAAGTAATGCCAAAACCTGAATGTTTTGTACTCAAGGGTGAATGAAGACAATCTGTTTGACAGTGCACAACCAGCACAGAAACCAGGGACAGCAATCCTGTAGTATTGATTCATCAGCTAAAACAGAGCGAAAGTGCGGAGTATGGGCTACAAGAATTTGTCCTTAGATTCCACTGAGGAGAGTGTCATATGTGTCATGTGTCTCCTCTGAAGTAAGAAAGTCATTTGGCCTGCACCAGAGGCCCCATCATCAACTAAACTCACAGAAATATATTGATCTTTTGAGAACCACCCCTGATTTGAATAAATGTGAGAAGGTTGTATTGTTCCTTGGTCTGTGAGCTCACAGGAAAAGAGTCTCTCTCTCTTTTTGCAATTGCAGCACAGTGTGAGAGAGACAATGTTTCTTTAGCCTGCAGTGAAGTGTGAGTTTATCCATTTGTAGGCAGTGTAGGGAGGGTCAGTTTTGCCTTTTGAAATGGGTGAAATGAGTATTGGTGATTATACAGCTCCCACTGCTGCCACCAGCATGGGATGCTCTCAGGTAGGTACAGCGTGGCTGCTCCAGGATCAGCACGAGAGAGCGCAGTGGTCCTAGAAGCTGTTCTGATGAAATTCTATATTATAACTCTTGCCACGCCTACTGCAAATCTCCTTTATATAAAATAGATTTGAAAAATAGTTTCCTGATTTTATTTATTATTGAAAACTCTTATGAGCAAAATTTGAATGTCACTTGGATATGAAGTTCATATAGCTGTGACTTTCCTTTATAAGATTTTGGTTATTGCAGTCTTGCAAATGACCCTGGTTATTGCTTGTGAATTCAACATCTGACAAAGACTTTTTGGTCTTTTAGGAAAGGACGTTAACCTTATTAAAAACATATTTTGTGTGCTGCTGTTATTGTAAAAAACCTTTAAGGTTTTTACCTTCAAGATTTCTGTCTTCCTTGAAAAACCCAAGGAAGAAAGGAGTATCTCAACAGTATTCTCTGTGTTCTGCATTATTTTAAGACCCATAAATATATCTGGCAAAAATAGATATACTGGGTTAAATTACAAGCTATTGGATGGGCAACTTTTTTAGTTCCTGGCTTGTTATTGACATGATTCAGATGTGAGAATTTCAGAGCTTCGTAGAAAAATACACCTTTCCAATTGTTTCTGTGTAGTTTTATACAGCTTCAGTAGCTCGTTTGGTTGAATAAAATGAAGTTTTTCTATAATATATTGCTGAGACTAGACCAAGACTATCTTCTGTGTACATGTAGATTGTACCACTGGAGATAGAGCATTAAAAAGAGATATCCAGTTTATCAGCCACTTGTAATGCAATCATGAAGTAGAATTTGATGTGAAGAAGGATAGTTGCAGAGGAAAGATTAACGTAAGTGTTAAGAATATATTTACTCGTGGTTGATACTAGAAAAAAGAGATGATGTTTAGAAGCAATGTATTGCAATTTTCCTGAGATTTTTGTGTCAGTATACCAGGTATAAGATTATTTTATGATATGTTCTTTAGTAACTTCAAAATATTAATTTGCCTGAACTTACTAAGCTTGAAAAATGTCATCTGTAATAGAGTATATGGACTACCATAATGTTATGCAAATTCTCATTGTGATTAAGAAAGACAGTATTAAGTGATCTCTTATTTTTAAATTTGCTCAAATGGCAGGTCAGTGTCAATAATTAAGCACTATTTATTTTGAATGAAATGTAGAGATATAGAGGTAATACTATTTTTATTACGGTTAAACAGCATTTGTAGATAGTCACTTAAAAAACCCGTCAGTGGAAGGCCTGGGCTATGGCCTTCTAACCACTTAGCACTCGTGACAGTGGCCTGAGTGGCTGACAGGTTAAAGCGGGCCTGAGGCCCACCTTTTTTGGCTCTTTGGATTTTGTGCTACTTTTCCATTCCCTTGTGTTGCTCTAGTGTTTAAATGAGCCTGGTGAGCTGGCCTGGTCACTGCCAGGGGCTTAGGGTGGCTCTCGGAGTATGCTGTGCAAATTAACACACTTGAAGATCTTGGGGGAGCTGTCCCTGGGAATCATGACCAAAATCATGTGTGAGATAAGGTTGAAACAGAGAGAGGTCTGACACAGTTTTTAGGTGGAGCAGGAGTGCTCTGTGGCACTTTCAGTGCTGAAAGGGCAGCTGTGGAAGACTTTTGGGCAGTTTTGTACTCCATCTCCTTAGCAAGATTCGTTTTTTTGGAAATCTCTCGCTTGTGTGTGTTTAGAGCTAGATTGTCTATTTATAAATTGAGAAAATGGTAGTACACTTTTTGTTTCACAGCAGTCAGGGTTATGTAGGTGATAATTAAAGAGGAACATCTGCTGGAGATTGTAGAGGCAAGTTTTTACTATAAAAAGCAAGAAGCTAACACATACTGCAGGAAAGAACTGGAATGCGAACGGTCTCAAAGCATTTTCTTAAAGCTACTGTAGTCTCAGTTCTACAACTTCTGCCACTGGTTTATGAGCTTTGTCCATTGTGACTGGGGTAGTACCACACTGACCTTTCCTTGGCCCATCTGGTTTGCTTTTCAAATGAATGTTGCTCCTAACAATGTCCCAGTTCAAGCTGATGCTGGAGTGCAATTTAGTCATTGTTCACCAATGATTAATCAAGAAGAGATTTCATAATGAAGTCAGCATTAAAATGTATGGGCATGTGGCAAATCAGATTGAATGGCAATATCTCAGAATATATAGCATCATATTGTTAGGTTTCTTTTGTGGTTTTTGCTCTCCTGGGGACCTGAGTATAGACTGTGATATGCCCAAGCCCCGTTTATTTTACATTTTAAATGATTAGTGGAAGATTAAACTTTCATGCTAACTGAAAAATATAATGAAAATGCTAAATTCTGGACTCCCTATCTAAATATTATTAGCTTTTACATGATGTATTTGGTTCTTTTGTTCTTGCTGACTCACAGTCCATAACCTTTATTTTGTTAATGCATTTTAATTCTCTATTCAGTATCCTTATACAAAAAGGAATT
This sequence comes from Phainopepla nitens, assembly GCA_013400175.1. Taxonomy (NCBI): domain Eukaryota; kingdom Metazoa; phylum Chordata; class Aves; order Passeriformes; family Bombycillidae; genus Phainopepla; species Phainopepla nitens. Next base: position 653,174 of record VXBQ01010779.1, read on the forward strand.
TTGATATATTAGTGGAGGGAAGGAAAAGAAATAGCCTAAAAAGACAAAATAATGGAGAAGAATTGTTTTTAGATGCTGTCATTAAATATAAACAGAAATAAGAACAGTCAGTAGCTGATAAGGAAGCTGATTTTATTATAAGTGGCCGTAATTTTTGAATGGCAGAAGGGAAGTTATGGCTAAAACTAGTTTTATTAGGTAAAAGTGTTCCTCTGTGTGTGTGCTGTAGCTTGTACCTGGTTCTGTCCAGTGAAGGTCTGGGTCAAGCTCACTTCCCATGAATGGCCAGATAAACTTATAAATTCCAGCATGGAGGAAACAAACTGTGGGTATGTGGATTTCATATACATCCCTGCCTCATTCCATTCCAAGTATTTAAAGGCACTCTTAGGCTGGTCTCATGAAAAATTTTGTAACAGGACTATTGCTCAAGCAAATGGTGCTGCAGAGTTTCCAAAATAATAGAATCCCTGATAAACAACTGCAGCTGGTATTTCTAAGAGACTATCCATTTTTAATCTCTGAAAAGCAAATAGCTTGTGTTCATATCCATCTGATAATTCAGGCAAACGATTCCTACAGATGCCAGGGAAGGGGAAAGTGAAAAGGAGCACTGAAAGAAATGAGAAAAGGTGATGATGCAGTGGTGTGCAAAGGAGGGAAATACAGTACTGCTTACACAAATGTTCCACATACTTTGGAGAATGTTTGTGAAGAATTATGTGTTATGCTTTAGCATTTAACAAGAAGTTCTGAGATCTTGCCTATTCATTGTCTTGAAGATGCAACTTATTTAATCCTCCTCAGAAGTCAGCTATGGATAAAAACAGAAACCAAGTAGCATGGTTCATCTTACATTTGAAACAACAACTAGAATTCTGATTTGAGCAAATTTTAAAAAAAGTGAAATCAAAAAGGTTCATCACAAAAGATCTTGTTGTCAAGCTCATCTGAATGCCACTGGAAAATTATGCTGCAATAGAATATGCTAAGGAAAAAGCATGAGAGGTTTGATTTAATGGAATACTTGTCTTTACAGCAAAACTTTGCTATCTCTTGAAGCAAAGTAAACAGGAGTGATTGCAAATGCAAGCCCTGTTATGAATAAATGCATCTACATTTGGGAGAAAAAAAAAGGAAAGTAAAGTAACTCCTTTCTGTTGTAGACAAGATTTAATAGTATTAATAGACTGATGGGAGCACCTGAACCCTCTTTTAGTTGTCTAGTGAATTTATCTCATCATTACAATAAACCCCAAGCGTTAGCAATATCCTTTCCTCGTATCATTTCAAGGGGTAAGTGTGGATCTTCCTATAAAAGGGCAAGAATTTTGACTTTTTTTTTTTTTTTTCCTCAAGAAGGGCCGAGAGATGTAATTGTATCAGAGGAGGTCCAAGAGACAATATATAATAAACTTTTGGGTCTCCATTAGATATTATACATTATAACCATCTACTGACCTTCACTAAAATATCCATAAACTTGCCACTGTAAGACAGCTGAAAAACATTTTATTCATTGAAAAAAAAAAAAATCCCTATGGTGTATAGATCTCAAATCCAATGCAATCTGAATTAAGGGTAACAATATATCTTATTCCAAGAAATGTTTTTCATTAAATCCCTCATGAAAGACTTGGTTGTAGGGCATGAGATCCCCATCTTCTTTAATATGCAGCAAAACCCAGCATGTTTTATTCAACGAGTCAGATCAGTGAGTGTATTCAGACTATAAATTTGTACATTATGTACAGATAAAAAACATACAATGCCAAGAAACTGGCAAAGAAATTTCCAGTTGATATTTTTTTTCTTTGGGTTTATAAAAATAACTGTGGTGCATCAATTATTCCCTATTGCCATGGATACAAGTGATACTTTATTATATAACTGTACAGCTGTGCTCAGTTCTCATATGAAAAACAGACTTTTTCATCTTTCTATTTCATAGTTACTGAACTGAGATAATAACATCTCCTTTTATCTATGAAATCAATTTCTTTACCATTCTCTGAAGTATTATTGATTAGAATTTCATTAAGGCATTTATAATAAAATCTATAGTAAATGCTTCTGTTCTACTAAAAGGATGCTATGTATGAAGGTCATTCTGTTATATATTGCACATGCAACAAAGGCATATAACAGAGAGCTAGTAAGGTTTAAAAGTCAAGCATTCAAAAACTAGATTATTCAAATTCAGGCTGTATTTTTTATATATGATGAAATCTTCAATCAGATAAGTATGTTCCATATACATTATTTATTTATTTATTATTTTTTATTTATTTATTATTTATTTCAGTCTGTTTTAACAAGCAGTAATTCTGACCAAAAAAAAAATTAGAAGTCTGATATAATTTGACAAAATATATTTCTGATAGGCTTTTCTGTAGAAATTATCACTGTATTGTGGAAACCTTTATACACGTGATTAAATGTTTCCTCACAGCAGTCCTGGATGGTTATACCATTTTACAGCTAGGAATCTAAAACTTTAAAATAGCATTATTTCAAGATTGATAGTTTTATGGATAGTAAAATTAGAGCCCTCCATGAGCTGATTTTTTTCCTAATACTTGACCTTGTGTGGTGTTTGAGGAGTCCAGAGTCTTTCTCTTGCAGACCTGGCTCAGAGTGAGCTCCTGCTGGGATGTGGAAGAGCAGGCAGTCAGCAATATCCTCCAGGGAACTGGTCTAGAGCTACCTTGATATTTAGATAGCAACAGCCTGGCAGCAGCAGGACAGCAGAGTTCTGAGTTACCTCCCTGTCCCTTCAACACTTGCCTCTTAGTCCATGGTTATCAAAGTCCTTGTGACTTGTAATATGTGACAAAACCTTCACACCTGACCTGTGCCTCCCCACCCATGTGCCAGATTTCAGAGGCAGGGTTTGTTTACCCTTACTGCTTATTATCACGTGGCTGTGTTAGCTCTAAAATCCTTGTGGAACCCACAGCATTAGAGTGCTAAAAAAAATGGGGTTTTATATGTACAGATATTTTTGCATTACTTCCAGAAAAGTATATATCAGAAAAAAAGCTTTAAAAATGTTTTGTGTTCTTTTTCATTTGCATAGGACGTTGAATAATAGTGCAAAGTAATAACACTGGTGAGAGTGCAGAGATTCTCACAGCTGCAAGGGAGAGTTTGAATTTATGTTTGATATGGCAGAGTGAAGAAACAGTTTGGGGAGCAAGACCACAATGGCAAACAGAACTTCTGGAGCTATGCCTGACTGTAGTTTGGGGAAAAGTACTGACACATAACTTTTTCATAGTTGTTCACAATATTATTAGTTTTAAGTTTAATATATTTTTCTGTATGTTGCCTTATTACATAATTAGTGTGGAGTGTGAAAGGGGAAAGTATAGTTTTTTAGTTACATAGGTAGTTTCTAACAGTAGAAAAGGCAAAAAAAAAAAAAAATCAGTCCTAATGGTCACATGCCAAAACATAAATGCTCAAATGTTGCAATAAATTTAAGCATTCCCAAATCTTGTATATTTTAGAAAGACCAGATGAACATCATAATAGTACTAGTTAAGGTGATCCTCTGTGTGCAAGTCCGTATTTCCTTATTTTGTTTAGGAACAGATCACTGAAAACCATACAAGTATGCAAATATATGCAGCCATTAATACTTGTAGAGAAGTATGCTGTTAAATTGACTCAGTATGGCTGTAAGGCAGCTCTTTGCATATACAGAGGTCTGCAATAGATTTCGTCAGTTTGAATGGCTTATTACTGTATATAGACACTTCCTCTTTTTGCATGGCACTGCTAAAAATGACATAATGAAAGAAATTAGACCTGTGGTGACCCACTTTAATAGCTCTCCTTAGGCTTTCTCCCAAGCACTGGAGATTCTGTGGAAAGGGTGATATCTGTATATGAATCCTTTAGTCCACATTCACACACACGCATTTTGTTTTTTAGTTTTGACAAGTTTGATGACTGATTATGATCTTCCTCAGTATCTATTTATACCTCCATACATCATAAGAAATAATTACAAATTCTCTATGGCATTATGTTAATGTGTCTGTGTTGCAACAGAGATCAGAGACTCTCTTTGCAGAGCCTTGTTTTCAGTTATTTATCCTTTTTCCTGAACTTGAAGGTCTTGTGGGCAGAAGGTACCTGGAGTGAGTACTTCGCTTGTATTGATGAGCATTGCTACATTCCCATTAGTTTTTATGGTGAGCCAGGAGACCTATTTTCTTCATAGCACTGTTAGTGAGGGATAGAGCTGCATTGGGAAAATTCTCCTTTCCTTTTTACTTCATATAAATCTGTCTTGCCTATTGTGTAATGAATTGGTACATGGTTTTCATTTTAAATGTCTGGCTTCATGAACTTTAGCTTACTAAAGATGAACTCTGTTGTTCCTGAGGTCCTTTAAGATTCACAAGTTCCATACTGTGAAGATGAGGATTAATGGCACTTGAAGACTGACTACCCCAATGGACTTCAAGGGACAAAAGTAATGAACAATTGTTTGTTGAATGCCCTGTTATTAGCAAGGACCACAAACAAAAGCAAAGGTGGAGTTGAAATCGTGTTTTAAGGCACATGTACTGGATTGGGGAGTTGGTTTAAGCATAGAACATTTTGCTTCAATTGGAAACCAGCATTATCACAGCAATTAGCCTTGGGCATAATCTTCCCTCTCCTATCTCCTGTTTAGATCATATATCAGCACCAGTAGTTCATGTTGTACTTGTAAGTAATGCACATCAAGTCTATTCCACTGTTCCATTTTTCCATTATAATGCCTATTTGACACCCTATTTAAAATGCATTTCATTTTACACAGAATAATTATTCAGCTATTAATTGTGCACTCATCTTTCCTTCAGTGCTCTTTGTTATCAGATTATGTTGAATATGATTCTGTATATTACTGACTTCCAATTCTGTTACATACTAAACAGAGCCATTAGGAATCCTGTTTATAATGGTGCCATTAAAAATGATGTGCTGTCAAGAGTATCTTATAATGAAGTAGAGAATGTGTGTTTTCAAAGATATTTAATGACTATATGGTTTTAAACTGCAATGGAATATTTTTAATGGATTCCAATACAATAAATCAATCATATTGCTTGACTTAGTTACATTATATTCATGGTAGCTCTCTTTTATGTAAAACTGCACAGCTCACTCGAATATTTTTTCCTTGTCCTAGCCTTTGGCCTTTGTTCAGGTTTTTATTTTAGATAAGTATTTATCGGAAAGATTGTTTTCTGGGTGATGTTTATTTCACTAGATTTGTACCATGAAGAAATAGCTACAGTACAAAACACTTTTAATGTATAATTTTAATTCTAAGTGAAAGACAGCACTGGGAAACCGACAAGCTCTTTTAAAAGGAGAACTTTGCCAGTAGTCATTAGGGCTTGGGATGATTCCCAGCACACCAGGAGTGCTGTGCTGTCATGGAACACAGAACAAGAGGGAATCTGCACCTTGCTACATCCAGGAGAGAAACAGTGCCTGCAGAAGACAGTCTGGGGTGGGGAAAACCTAGGTAGGTCTATGACCATGGAATTTATAAGCAGTGAAGAAGAGGAGATATCCAAGACTGCTGTTCCATCCCCAAGGTGCTCCTGGAGGCTTTGTGATCCAAGTGCTTCCTTTTGATATTTGCATAATGAGGCAGAATATTACAGAACTTCTTTTCTCTCCCTTTCTTCTTGCAACCCCTTACAACTGAGCCATCAGGTAGCAGGGCATGAGATAAAATATAATAATTATAATTATGGGACTGACTAGTGGAGTCCTTAGTTGGCTAAGTCTCACATTAGAGTTATTTTTGTACTGTCATATGTCTGTTCTTTGATAGTCTGGTGGCAAACTTTCACCAGCGCTCGGATTCAGCTTGAATTTGGTGCAACATCTTAGGTCCTATGGGTTTGGATTGTTTATTTTGTAATTTCTTTTTAGTCTTCTGACACAGAGCCCATTTGTTTGGGTTTTGCATGCAGAGAACTTAAGACTTAATGAAAATTATCTTGTGATGCATTATGTCTCTGCTGCCTTTACTGCTCCCTGAGAAAAAAATTCAAGTAATGTTTTCTTCTATTTCTATTTTCTTTTTTAGCAAGTGAATTGCAGGGTAATCACTTCTTTATAGGCATGCACATGGACCTTTTTTTTTGTGAAAATATCTTTGCTCTTGGCAACTACAAATTAATTCTCATATGGTGTGTACAGAATCAGTGCCTTTCACTAGTGCTAAACTAAAGTATAATAAGTTAAACCAAGTTGTGAATACAGTAGATCTTGGACCAGAATGCTGATTTCTAATCTTGTTTCAGTCACACTGTATAATTTTCAGTGTCCTGATGAGAAAAAAAACAGCTTTTAGAGCCATTAATTTTCCTGTGGCTTCATTTTTTTAAAGAAAATTGTGCATTTGGAGCTCCTCAGACATGAAGATGTTTTTTGGCTTTTTTGTACTCTTAGCTCTATATATTTTTGAGATGTGTCAGATTAGGCTGTGATAAATATCACAGAGCCTAACTGAAATAATTCTTGAGTATTTTTAGTAGGACAATTCTTTGAGAAGAGAAATTTGGTTAAAATTTGCTGACAAGAGCAAAATTTGGCCATATGGCCTAAAAGGCAAGATAAAAATTAAGCAATGTGTACATATTCTCTATTTAATTAAATAAGAGCAAACAAATGCTGCTTGAATTTTTTTTTTTATTTTAATTGGAAATACCAAGCCTCCATTTGAATTGAAGAATGATTTTTAGATCATAAATTTTTATTTTTACTTTATAGTAATTTATCATACTGCCAACTAATTTAAAGCTTAAGAGAATTAGGGGGAAAAAAAAAGAATACTATTCTAGGTCACTATTTTAAGATTAGTACAGATTCATTAAAATGAGATCATATCATTGAAATTTAGAAGGAATTTGATAAAAGGAGATACATCTCTTTAGAGCCCTTCTTTCTGCCCATAGCCTCTGAGGTTTGCTGTATTCACCAGTCTTGGGGAGACTTGTGCCCTTTTCCTTAGAGGTTTTCGTATCATTGCTTCTCCCAGAACAAGTATTTTGTATAATTGTTCTCAAACTCTCATTTGGAGTGAAGTTTATCAGAAGCATATTAATAGATAATTCTTTTCTTTCTCAACCCGAGTTAGGGATGAATATGTAAATTAACATTCTGGACCAGCCAAGAGGGTAAGAACCTTTTGAAAGGGAGCACTGTCTGTGAACAGCTGCAGATGTTTATCACTTCATTGTCATGTGGTTTTTTTTCTTACAGGATAAAACAGGTTGTTGACTGGAGTATAAGCTACACTATTTCATTGCAGAGGTTGTGTTATGTCCCAGAAATGCTCTGTAGTTAATGACAGTCATGCACTCTGACCCATCTGATTTTTTCTGGCGTTGTATAAAAAAAAAAATCTAATTACAAAAACACATTAAATATCATGCAAAATAGTAGAATCCAAATTAACATTAGGCTATTAGACTAAAGCTACTAATGCAGTGGCTGGACCTTGCAAAAGGATTTTAACAGAGCTTTGACTGCCTCTATCATGGATCTTTTACATTAAATTTACATTAAACACATTATTAAGCAAAGCAATAATCCTGTGACACAATTCTGATTAATAATGCGCAGTATTGCACAATGAACTTGGAGTGAAAGTTCATTTTTTTTGGTTTGATTATCATTATAGGAGACACATCAGGTTTGTATATTTATTAACCTACAACTATAACCCAGACTTCAAATGCACAAGTTTTCATTGGTGTTTTTTAAAAAAACCAACCCAAACATTATAGAATCTTCCTATACTTAAAAGATTTCATTAAGAATCTTACATTTCTCAGTTCTTTCCACCACATTGTATTCAGAATGCCCCCTTGTTTCATTCCTTGTTGGTGCATTTTCAACAGTATCAGGAGCCACCCACAAGAGAGGTCAGATTTTCAAAGGCGCTCAACACCTGAAAGCTTCCCTAAATGTGCCTTGAAAAGGATTTTCACACCAATGACAAAAATGTGGCAGACCATTTTTCCATACAGCCTTTCATCCCAGATACACAAATACCCATTTATGAGTGGAGCATTGCTCATTAGTGTCATGGTAGGAGCAATGGACTCATGTTTTTCAGTGTTCTCGGTTAGGATTGGAGATTTATATTCTTTGATAATAATCAATGAATATTGAAAATTAACCTAGCTTTATCAATTGCAACTGAAAGCCATCATAGTGCATGATTTGTTTTTCAAAAATCTTGCGGCCTAACGGATTTAAAAATGTTGGGAAGCGCTGAGCTGCATAGCAATAGTATGGTAACTGGGTGCTTCCTAATGAGATACATAAACAGACAGCAAATGTTGAAGGAAACCCTCTGCTGAAAGCTGGGTTCATAAATTTCAGGCCTGTGGGGATTAAGATGACTCCCTGCAACTCAGATACAATCACCTAGAGACAGATTTATGGCTTAAAACACTTGTTTGATAGTAGATAGCGAAGGCTTTGGGAGATAAAGCTTGGCTGAGATTGTCTGTACTGCAGATGTATGTTGGGAAGCTGAGAACCCACTCCTGTGTGAGGGACTCCTCTAGGGGATGACAGGACAAACCTGCAAGATTTTAGCAGACTCCATCCAAAGCCCATCCCAGATGGCTGGAATTCTGCCTATGCACAAAGCATGCTTCAGGCTGGGGAACTTAGTGAGCAGAAATAGAGGGTGAGGTATTAGAAGATGAAGGAATTATTGTTTTAGATTTAAATGCCTAAATTTTATTTTAGTTTTGTCAAGATCTGGGCCTGATACACTGAGATGAAATAGGTCACATACATATCCAAGATACGTATCACCAGAGGGCAGTGCTAAACTGGGAACTAAAATTTTATTTTGATGTGTAATTCATGTGTATGGAAAAAAGCTGCTTTTGTTCTGCTTCAAATATTACTATTTAAAATAATATTTTATTGAAACTAGTGTGTGTCTGATTTAGGAGCAATGAGAAACATGATAATTTTAATTAGTCCAAGGAAAAGAATGGTAAAACATTACTTGTTGGAGTTCAGAAAAGAGATTTTGCTCTGAATTGCTCAGACCCTGAAATATGTTTTGTTGGTTCTTCTTCTTAAGAACATTGCAAGATTCAAGTTCTTTGACATATCCTGTGCTTAACCTCTTCAGAACCCCTGGTTCTCTTCTAGATGGTGGGAAATGGCATGTTCTGTCCTGACCTGCACATCCAGGGAAACAATTCTTGCCTCGGGAGCTGTGGCCTGTGTCATGTACAGAGTCATGGCACACAAAGAGTTACTGCAATTTGCATAAAAATGCCAGTAAAGTGCAAACGCTGCTTCATTAATATGAATGAAGTTCACAGGATATTTACAAATGACACAAAGCCCCCCATTTAAAAATATATATATTTGATGCAAGTCACACACGGTGTGTATGTGAAGCAGTTTCTGATACTGGCATAACATGGCGTGACAATAAGTAAATAATAATGGTTGTCTTCATCTTCATTGAGGCAGGAACTTGGATTGGGCACTGACAGTAACAGATGTAGCTGTGGATATTAGTTGAAATGAACTCCAGTGTAGTATATCACAGTAATAGGCTTTGTCAATATGAAGCATGCTGGAAAAGCAGGGACTTAAATCTGCATGAGGAAGTGGAAAAAGGGTCAGATTGAAAAGGATGTGTCTTCAGTGCTGATGCGCGGCTTCTGCCTTTCCAGGAAGCGTGATGCTCTGTTCACAGGGAATAATGAGAGTATGAAGCATTAGAAGTATTTTATTAATGAAAGACTGGTTTCTTATTAGTCTGTGCTAATGACAGGCATACTGTGTCTATGGAAATAGGAATCAAAATTGTGATCTAGTACACAGTTAAATCATATAAAATTATATCAGGCATTAAGATTTCCTCATAAGAGAGTATACACAAGTAAATCTAGAGAGGCTTATGTCTGAAAAATGATTCTTATCTTTCTTTTGCACTTGTGAGTCACCCATATGACAGGGTATTTTATCATAAGCTGAGTGAAATATAAAGTCTTTCTCAGGATATTATGCATTAATCATTAATTTTTATGTTATGAAAACCACAGTATCACAGCTAAGTTGGAAAGTGAACTACATCAACTTCACTTGAAGCTTAAAGGCATTTATTTTAAAATACTGGAATCTAATTCAAGAATGCAGTGCTCTGGTATCATTGCTATTTGGCTTCACAGAAATGAGCACATCTTTTCATGAAGAATTACATTCCTAACCAATCCCACAGATTCAGACAATATCATGAGTACTGGGCCATTTTTTACACTTTAATTACTATCGTAAACCTGAATATCAAACTGTAATTTTATAACTATTCAGATTGTTTATTTATATGATGTGAAGAATAAGAATTTGGAGAGTTGGGTGGTCTGTGTTTTATTTTAATAAGAGGTAAAGCTATATTTTTCCATGGATTACGTCCAACACAGAGAGAACTGTCAGTGTGAAAACAATAGAATTTATCTCCACTGATGTAGCTTGACATATGAACAAGAGCCTGAATTGTTGCCATGGCAATAAATGTGTAGGACTTATGCATGCATTTTCTGCTATAGGATTTTGATTAATGGCATTGACTAAATAGTCTGAAGTAGAAGAAACACTGCAGCAGGCCTGAGAATAGAGATGGCCTGGAATGCGTATGCCACCCTACTGTACACTTTTACTGGTAAAATAAACTGGTTGCAATCGGAGTTGTCAAGTCTCCAGTAAAATATGAATTGAGGATTTAGCACTTACATTTAGTGTGAGAACTCGAAAAGACAGTCTCTTGAAAAATGAACTGTTAGAACACTTCTATTTTCATATATGGTATTTCTTCTTTTGGGATGAATGGTTTGAATGATAAAAATAGTCTTTTTCCAACTTTAGAGGCTGTGGGCTCAATACTGGTCTTGATTCAGGAGATGATAAAATATCTAACTTTGATTCATTCATTAAGGTATTGAAGCTCTGGGAGAGGAAAGGGTCAGTGTCCTGCTGAGCCAAGGTCTTCATTTGGTATAGGGAAAAGTGATTTTCTGGGACAAGGCAAGATGCAGAACACCTTGTGGAAGGTGGTTTTATTAAGGGAATTTATTAAGGCAGAACTTACCAGAAAAGCCCTTAAATAACACAGCCTTTGAATTCAAGTAGATCTGATTGAAAATAATAAACCTACAGGTTTGCCTGAGTTTGTATGGCTGTATATACTTGGCTATAGTGCATTTTCAATTCTAGATACATTTATTGTGAAAGAAATATGAAGTCCTAACTAGTGTTTTACAAGCTGTACTTGCACTGATTTTCCAGGGAATTCTGGAGCATACACAACAACTAATTGTGAGTATAGGACTGACTTAAAAAAAAGTTAGGTAACTCTGCAAACAATTCCAAACAATTAAAAAAATTTTTTAAAAAGTGCCAAAAATACTTCTCATGTAGAATATGAAGATGCTTCTTCTTATTTAAAATATATTTTAATCCCATATCTATTCATTATAACAGCTATTTGTGTTTAATCAAGGGTTCAGCTTTCCTCCAGCTCATATTCTATTCCTAATCAACCCTGTCAAGGAATCAGACTGCTGAATTTGTGATGTAGCTATCATTTCTATGGTAATAGGATAGTTGATGAGCAGAGTGTTATTGCCTCATTGTAGGATGAGGAAAAAGAAAGACTGGACTGTGGGGGAGGCAGTTAACAGGGACACAAATGACTATAGTTGGAGAAAACAGAAGCACAGGAAATGATGGCCAATTAAAAGTATTTTTGTGAAAGGATTCCCTTCCAATTTTCCTCAATTTGAAGCTTTCTCTTATTTTATAAGCTCACCAATACCTTAAGAATTGTATAAGAAACACTAATTAATAAGAATGTTTCAGTGCTTTTGCCATTATACTTTATGTTACGGTATCTTGATTTGTGCTTCAGTAGTTGCTCATTGCAGACTTTTAAGGCAAGAAGATATTAATTGTTTTAGAGTTTTAAAAACCTGATCCTATTTACCTGATCCTTGTGCTTCCAGTCTCTTACTGGCATTATCTACCTTATGTTAGCACATTTGTTTCTCCTGTGGGACATGGCAGTTGTGATGGAACATGTTCCTTCTGGTCCAGACACTTTCTTGGGCTTCTGAAAGGGAGAAGTGATTGAGCCTCAGGTTGATTTTCATGCATTCCAAACCTGGAAGCAGAGGAGAGAAAAGTTTTAATGTGAGACCACCATATTTGTCCCTGGATCTCTCAAATGAATGCTGCTCTTTTTGGCTCCTGTGCCATCTGCTACTGAGTAGTACATCACAGGTCTGCCTTCTTTTCCACACCTCTTCAAAGCAAAGAAGAAGGAAAGGCATGCAAAAACAACCCAGTGAGCTTATTTTAAAGATAAGAATGTTTAATTTCATTGGCTTGTGCTTTTGGAAGTGTTTTTAGGATGTCTAGTCCATTACTATGTAACTCCTATGTTTCTGGCACCTTTCATGACTTTCAAAGCTCTCTCTCAGGTCCAGGTCTTCCTTTCATGCCATGTGTAACCTTCCTCTGCCTGAGGTGCCCTTCAGCAGTGCTGTTCTCAGTGTAGGAACAGCACATCCCTGGAAAAAGAAGGATTCCAACCAAAGTAACTGTATCTGGTATATTAAATAGCTATGGTATGAACCAGCCACAGGGAATACAAAGCCATACAGCTGGTGCTGATGTTCATACTGAAGACCTAACCAGGAAGGGTCCAGAAGACACTGTTTTACTTTCACCTGATCATGAATCAAGTCAGTCTTATGTGAAGAAATCTACTGAAATCCATTTGAACTTTGGTAAAAAGCAAAAGTCAAAATAGCTGTTCGGTAGTCATTCATAACTTGTTAGCAATGGAAAGATTCTTCATGCTTATCAGTATCTCACTATATATAAAGGGTCTTGTGCAGAATAGCCTTAAAATCATTTTCTCATTCATCTCCACTGGACTTTCAAAAGGGAACTCTAGTACAAGCTTACTGTAGGGCAGAGGAGACTGTCTGTTAGCCTGGAGATACCACAGCACATTCATGGGTTTGACAGGTTATCATCTTAATAAGAATACTGCCAGAGACCTTCCAGCTCTCAAGCAAGAAGAAAGACCAGGCCAATTATCCCAATTCAGCCACAAAAATAATGGACTTGAATGAAATTCCAAAGCCTGCTAATGGACCCTGGAAGTGACTGAAAAGCTGAGGAGTTAGTGAATCACTGTCATTGCAAACTGCCTTTGTACACACTGGCCAGCAATAAGTACTGTGATCAAAACTCTGGTTCTCAAATCAACATCCTCTCCATATTGCGTGGATTATCTCAATTTCTGTGACTTCTGCTGCCAGATGAGAAGCAGGGATAGGGATTCAAATGACAATAGGAAAAAAACCCTGAACATCATGAGAGTGAAGTTAAGCAAAGAGTCTCTTCTTCAGAGGCTTTACTGAAGTTGCATTACAAATTTATACAGTTTTATATAATTTATCTATCTGAATAATTTTAGAGGCAACCTTGCTAATCTGATGTAGGAGGATGGAGCCAGGCTCTTCTTGGTAATGCCAAGCAATAAAAAAAGAAGCAACAGGCACAAACTGTTGCACAGGCAGTTCCACTTGATTATGAGGAAGAGCTTCACTGTGCAGTGACCAAGCATGGGAACAAATTGTCCAGAGAGGGTATGGAGTCTCCTTCCCTGGAGATAATCCATAACAGTCCTATTCCATGTGCTCCACGCCATCTAAAATTCATAGCTGTGAGGTCCCTACCTCTCAAAAACACAAATACAGAATAGGGAGTTACGCCTCGGATCAAAAAAAACACTCACTGCCAAAATCAATATCCTAAATTTTGGTGAAATTTGATTTAGGTAACCACCTGCATATTAATAGACAAAAACTTTTAGATTCAACTGTTTGGCAGTCTTATATAGGTCTACATGAATACACAGCTTGGTGGGTAGAAACAGAAAAATAATTAAAAAACAATGAAGAGTAAACTGGGGAATATTTTAAAGACATTTATCCTTTGATGCTAATTTTCTCTTTGTATAATGAAAAAACAGGATGAGAGAATAGAAATGTGTGATATCCACTAGTGCACAGAATTATATTTCCTTTTGTTTTTTTCATCAGTAAAATAGGTTGCAGAGAGTCTGTCAATTTTCCTGGGAGAGAGATTCCTGTGAAAGTATTTCTTTTCTGAAGCCAAGAAAATATATGCTGGAAAATTACCTTGTTTATCTCTACTGATGATGTCTGCATAGTGAAAATGTTTTTAATTGCCCTTGCCTTCCAGAGAAGCAGTTCTTATCATATCATATTATCATGTAATCTTCTAGTGCCTATAATGTGACATATGGGTTTATTAGTGGGTAACATCTGAAGTGACACAGTTTTAACTAAACATAGATGCAGTCAAGATGCCTGCAACCTTTAGGATCAACAGAGATGATCGGTTTGTGAGCTAATGATTCCTATTTTTAAAATATGCACAGCTATCCTCAGCAATATTCACACTTTGGTGTGGTCTTTTATCCCACTAAATCAAATAAAATTATAAATTACTATAGTAATCACATTTAGTGTAAATTTTATACTGCAATGGGTTTTAATAATAGATTTTTCTATTTAAGGAAGTACCTTTGATCCAAACAAAAGAGTCTGCCTTAAAAAAAAGAGAACAGAAAAAAAAAAAGCTGTTTCATTTTATATTGGAAAAATACAATGTGACATCTGGAGAATAAATTGTTCAGTCAGCCAGAAATACGCCTTGTAAAAATTGCTTAGGTTTCTGTAACAAGATTATTTACTGCGACTGTTCACCTATAATACAGCACACTTCTGAAATGGACCTTTTATGAAACACATCAAGCACTGTGGAAATGTATTCAGTGCATTAATCTACAACACTACACACTTTACAACACTTTTAGAACAGATTTTGAAACTCAGATCATCTAATGAGACAGAAAGTTTTTTCTTTATATTCATTCCAGTCACGTTTTGCTCTAAGCCCTCAGGGTATTTAACATAATGCAATAGGTTTTTTTCAGAAAATACAGACAAACAAAATGTATTACTTTTCAGATGACTAGTGATCTCGGACTGTTCTCTGTGCATATTTCCCCTGCCTGTACATAAGGCAGATACCATGTCTGTCTTTTTTAAATCTAGAGCTTTATAAATATTTGAACACTTAAAAACATGTCAGTTTCTAATCATAGTTTTGTGTAATTAATAGCAACATCTTGATTACGATCATACTAAAGCCAAAGAAAGGGCCCAGCACAGAGAGGATGGCATTGATTTGCTTTGGCTCTAGGTGTCTCAAGTGAAGTGACACGAAAATGGAAGCAATAAAAGGGATGCATTTGTGCCTTGTTTTAGGCCCTAGATATGCAAGGAGCTGCACATATTCTGTAACAAGGTGATTTCTAGGTCTGAATAAAATTATAAGTAAAGATTGGATGAAAGTTGATTCAGGAAATATCCAGATGCAGCAATGAAAAATTAGATTTAACCAGTGATATCTGTGAATAGCTAATATCTAAATCCTAAGCAAAATGACAGTAATCTAACACCTATTTTTTCTCTGTAAGATAAGTTACACTGAAGTTGCTAGAATGTAGGAGGAGAGTCATTTCTTGACATGCAATTCAAAAATTACTGCATTCAAATTGTGAGATAGATACTGAGACAGTCAGCAGCAGAAGAAAATGGTCATAAAAGCAAGAATATTTCAGTTTCTAAGCACAGAAGGACAGAAGGCCATCTTTAATTGCTGTCTTGCCTGAAAGTATGAAGAATATTCTGTAGACTGGTAAAAACATTGCATAAATCACATGTTGGAATGCTTGACTCAGACATTGGCGCTGTCATACATTGGCAAGTCAGGTTGTCCCAAACCAATGTTTGTTTTTTTTTCTCCAGAGTCCATTACAAAAATGAGAATCAAGATCATAAAATTCCTTAACTGTCAATTGTCATTAAAGATGTAGGTGGTAAAAGAAACCAGCTGAAGAATAAGAATGCAGCATAAAAGCAAAAAGTATATAAAAATCCACTTATTGTTTAGTTTAGATTCCCCTCTATTCCAGCAGCAGGGTTTATAGGAGTGTCTCAGCACAGATAAACTGCAGGTTTACCTTCAGGTTTTGGGGTAAGCATTCAAGCCTGCCCACATTTCCTGCCAGTTCAAGTTGCTTATTATGAGTGGAAGTCCAAAATGCCCACCAATTTTATACATAGGATATTAACTTGGAAATTGCTGCTCTGGATTGCAATTCCTTTCAGTGCTTTATACCAAGATATTATATTTCCTTTGTTGCAAGATAATGGTGCCATATGGAGAAGGCTGAAATTCACCGACTGGAGGAAATGACCAGTCCTTGGATTCTTAGTTTCTGCCACTGACTCAGAGATTGGTCTGAGAACTTGAGTTTCATCTGGGTAGCCTGATATCTGTCTTCATTATGGATTTTACAGTATTTTGCATATACAAACTGCTGTATTAGTGGTTTTGCTTTTATTTATATTAAAATAAACCTTTATTAAGAAAAAGAAGTAATTTATATAAGCATGAAGTAATTGAGAGATGTTATCTGCCAGAAGTTGCTACCTGTTGTCTTACTTTCAAAGATATTTTTCATGTTTCTTCTGTGTCTTGCCACTTAACTCCAAGATTGTGAAGTATTTTTTTTTAGAAGCGTTTTGATGTTGTCGTTTTTGCATCTTGAGATGTGCAATTTTTGCAGTGCTCCACGTTTCCTGCAGATTTCAGTCTTCATAGAATGATTCAAGTAATTTATTGGAAGCACTATCTACTGTATGTTTACTTCTTTAGCCACCAGAATATGCATGCATCAGAAGTCATACTGTTTCCTGTAGTAACCTCTGGTTTCTTAGTTCTTAAAAATGTCATTATTTATCTCAAATGCTGTTATGATGTTCCTTTTATTTTCCACCTTTATTTTCCTTGATTGCTTTTACACTCCACTCCATTTTGTAGTATTGATGCTTTATTTGTCTTCTTTTTTTAGCTTTGATGATGTTTTCATTTCATGTCCTCAGTTTTACCATACAAACAATGATTTTGAGTTTATTGTTAGCAGAGATAGATGTGGAGAACTTAGGCTGACATATACTGCAGACAATTATGAAAGGAAATGAAAGACGTATTATCTGCTACACAGTGCCTGTCTGAACAGACTAAATAATAAAGAAATAAATGCTATAAGGTAAAGCAGTTGCTTTACTCAATACTGCTTTTATTGTCAAGTAGCAAGTAGATAACTGAATCAATCAGGGGGAAGAGGGGCACCTCTTCATGTAAAATTCTGTTACATCCCTCAACTTTCCAGATAAGGTTTCCCCAAGGACTATTGCATTCCTCAGCTTTTATGCCCCAAGTGGTTGGTGCTGTTTCTTGGTGTAACTCTGAGAATTGTGTGAATAAACTGAGAAAATCCTTGTGTATAGGAGCTAAAACAGTGTAGAATATTATTCCCCTATTATTTAAAGTCCCCCCAGTTTAAAATTTGATCTTTTCATTGGTATAGGAATCAGCCTCCCTTCTGAAACACCTGACAAGAGCTCCACCCTGTCTTGGCCCTGATCCTCTACATCTGTGATATGCTGAAGGAAAAAAAGCCAACCATCAAGAAAATAGCAACTATTCCTAAATGGTGGGAGAGGGAGCTAGACACAGTCTTTACCTTTCCCCAATCCAGATAGTTTTGTCCTGCTTTTCCAGCTCAAGTAAATTAGATGTTTAAACATATGATCAGCAAACCAAATATGAAATACACTTATACTGGGCAGAGAGAAAACAGGGAGATAAGTAGGGCTCCAGATATTACTGATATTCTACTGGATGATTGAATTTAAACTAAAGCAGATACTGAATATGTGTATATATCACAATAAGAAATAGAACTCAAAGGAAAGTTAAGCTAACTTCTTTTGTTATGAAAACTGACAAAGCTTCTTTTATGAAAGATACTACTGAAAAAACAGTTTCCCTCTGCACATTCTACAGATGGAGTGCAGGAATATGAATTTTCTTGTGGATTCGTGGTTATAGCGTTAGACAGACTTTAAAACTTCCAGAGATTTTTCCTGCTCAGTTATGATCCTGCACTGAAGTGATAATATTATTCTTTCAGTGCTCAGTAATCCTTGGTCAGCTACTTGGGCTTACAATATCATTAACTTTTTCAAACCAAATCCCAATATTAAAGTAAAAATCTACAGTAAAAGGATGTGAAATAAATAAGCTTCTGCTCTGTAAAACTTCATATAAAATACATACAGTAAGCTACTACTATCATAGTAGCTATATAATAAAGTATACTGTAAATCCCTACATAGCAAAATAAAGACTACAGAAATGGAAAAATTCAAGTAGAATACTTAGAATACCTGGAAAATGAAAATATGCATAGTCTAGTATTAAAATTACTACTGGTTCATAATAGCCATTCTTTAAACCTGCACAAAACTGCAATCCACAGAAATTGCAGAAAACCAGCCCTAATTCTGGAGAAATTTGGTGTTTGGCTGTAGTAGCAGTGTAAAATTTTAAGTGCTTCAGAGCTACTCTGAGTTTCATGACCCCCCCCCGCCCTCTTCAGTAGATTGTTAAATCATTATGGTTGCAGATGTCAAGGGAAGAGGCAGGTTGTGCTAATATCCTGTTCCCGTGCTGTAACACCACTATTTAACAGGGCCCTTTGGCCCTTTCCTCTTTGTAAAGCACAAGCCTGGTATTCCTAATTCCCAGAGTGTTTGAAAGAGAAGAGGACACACTGCTGTGAGGAAAGCACTTTGTGTGTTCTGTCTGTTACACACCTCAGCTGACACCTTTCCTTTGCTGCATGGGTGGGCACAGGAGGGTCATGTAACCCCTGTAATTTTAGCTTTATCCTTCCCTCAGCCACATCTTCCCTTCCCAGCTCATTCTGTGAACCGGTGAGTGCGATCTCATGTTTTTGGGAAGGCAAGGGAGGGGTTGGGAACAGAACAAAGGAGTCTCCTCGCTTGACCAAAACATTGCTGGGGTCTGACTGTGTGGGAGATCCATGATATATCTCATGGAGGCTGTACCATCTCAGAAGGTGTGCTGAGGTAAATAATGCTAGAAAAGGCATTAGACTCAGGTTAATAGAATATGAAGGCTTTGGCTTGGAATAATCAATCTATTTGGACTGGACTAGTTTTGTGGAATGTGCAGTGAAAATCTTTATTTGCAGGAAATGCACCTGTCCAGTAATTAGGAATTACCCGGCTGATGATTAAAGAATGTGTTTGGAAATTTGTTCAAACTGGAGAAAGAAGGAAAAATGTGTAGTTTTAAAGGGGAAAAAAGCTTTTTCCAAGCAGTAGTGTATCCATTCATTTCTCTAGTAGTTCAGCTACATCATTGTAAAGAGTTTTTCTGTTAGATTCGAAAATCTGAACGATGCGGAGGAAATTATTAGCTGAAAAACTGTCAAATGTGCGTATTTTTCTCTGCTGAGTTTTTTATCTCCTTAAAAACTTTTCCCTGATATAATTGGGAAAACTCCTTTAGTTCTTACAGTTTGTAACATGAGTAATGACTACATAAGGTTTATTAGCCTGATGAATGTATTAGGTTACTGATTTCTGATAAATGAAAATCAATCCAATAGACGAAAGAAAAAAACCTACAACATCAAGAATTAATACTACAGCTTGTTTTATAGTTCTTCCAAAAAAAGTCTAGTTAGGAATTCCACCTATGTCTGCATAAAAAATAGACTAATTTTATAAATAGTATATTTCACGTGATAGTTAACTAAGTTAAATTTTTTCCCTAGTTACTGCAAGGTATGCTGGCAAGAATAACAGTTGGAATTGAAACTCTCAGTCTGCAAATACGTCCAAATATGAGTTATTAAAGATATTTTTACTTAAATTCTTACTTCAGAGTTTTGTTAAATTTATCCTCCTTTGATAAAGCCTTTGCACCTCTGTATCTTGCATGTACTTAACACGTTGATCTAAAATCACACAGCTCTTCTACTCTACTTCCCCTCTGAGACAGTTCAATGGATGCAGATGTTCTGCTCTAGACATTTTGGTACATATCATCTACAGAATAATTTGCAGTATTATTTTATAGTTTAAATAATGTTTCCTTGTTCAGAAACCTACATCCTAATCATATATTGATTGACTAGTATTGAAATACTATAGATCTCTGGCACAATGTAAATTAGTATTTTATATCTGATGCCACATTGCAAAATATTAGCATTCAGATTAAAAACAACTGCACTCTGCCAAGAAAAGATAGATTTAGGGCCAAAGCAATTGGATTTTGAAATACATTTATGCTTATTTTTTAAAGCATTTCAATTTTGGGAAAATGAAATTGAGGGTAAGCTTTTTGCCTGGTACTGTGTATGTTAGGGGTTTACCCGAGGGGATAAATCTAAGCCATGAAGTTAATTTAGCTTCAGTACTAGACAAAAATCTCTTGGCTCACATAAGCAATGCTAAAGGTTGAGAACAGCTGCAGATCTCTTAAAAATCATGCTTTTGCTGCAAAATCAGTTTTTGTTAAATTATATGCACAGTCTATTTATAAATAGTTCTATGGCTATGTAGCTTCCTCTTTGTAAATGGGTTATTTTAGTACAGGTTTGATCCACATCAAATTTATTCTGATTATTTCAAGGTCAGGATGAACTTTAAAAAGGAAAATGTCTAGAGAGAGTGTATTTTTCTTAGATGTTATTTCAAAAGGTGATCTTTCATAGGAAGTGTTTTGAAATAGTATCTGTACATAAGTCAAAATGTTGAAAATACCTTTTGATTAAGCAGTTTAGGCTTTGCTTTGAAAGGAAAGCTGGATTAATTTCTTATTTACTTGTTTCTTTATTAGTTTTTTTAAATGAAAAAAGCTAAGGGCTGATAAAACCAAAACTGTTTCTTCAATGTGTATTTTTGCAAACACTGCTAAGCCTTTTGTTTTATAGAATTAAAATAATGTCAAAGGCAGAAAAATAAGTATAAGGAACAAAAAAACTGCAATCTGTTTAGTCTGTTTAGGTTTTTTTACTCAAAATGAACAAAATAGATGCTAGTTGCATAGAAAATAGCTTTCAAATAGAGATCATTTTCCTTACTGAGTAGAAGTTTGAAACACCTATAGGAAGCTTCTGCCAGAAATTGAAAATGCTTTTGTGTATGAATTTTCCAGAAAATATATATTTGTCTAAGGACTATAATTTAAAACTACACATGGTATTTGTTTATACATTTTACTAGTTATCATCCAAAGCTTTTGTAGTAACTAAGAAATGCCCATTTCTCAAAAATGGCTCTCTAGACATAACGTGGTGCATGAGATCATGCTGGTTCTGCTTTTGAATACAAGGCTCCTATAAACATTCTGGCCTATACCTCAAATATGCTTTGAGCTAACGAGATTTGTATATAAAATTCCATATACCACCTTGATGTCACATTGCAGAAGGAAATTTGTCTTCTGAAATTTTCCAAGTGTTTTTTATGCTGAATACTGGCAGCTTCACACAGGCTGTGATTGCTGTAAAAATGAAAGAGCAATATGTTCTGATCTGTTAGCCCTCATAGATTTTTTTTTTTGAGTAGGCTTTTATTTTTACTTTTGCTATCCCATATGGCTTATTGTTTTGGTGTGGGGTTTTTTTTGGTTTTGTTTTTTTTTTTTTTTTGTCAATTGAGTTAGTTTAGACAGAGGCTGCTAGTTTGGGGTTCAAGTTTACATTCACCTTGGTGGTTGATGGCAGTAGTTACCCTGCAGGATTGAGGAATGTGTGGTAGCAGCCCAGCACAAGTGTTTCTAAGTACTAATACCTACAAACAAATAGTACTAATACAGAAAGGTTAATAGCTACAGGCTCCCTAGAGTGGCTGAAGAAATAGTAAATGGCTTATTCTTTGTAAAAACATGAGATGATCAGTTGCTCGTAGATTTAGTTGAACAATTGTTACAACACTTGTGTTCTTCATGCCTGTGGTGTATTTTCACTCCTTCCTGTCCTTGGGCCCAGTGTCAGTGTGAATGACACCGAGGCTCTTCCTCACCAATTTCTATTAGTATGCTATTAGTATTAATAAATTAGTAAATCTGATACAGTGCCAACTGTAGTGGAGGCTTGAGAACTCCAAATCTAAGACATCATTCCTGGGAGAGAGTGTCACACAGCACCAGATATGACAGTATTCCACACTATAGGTTCAGTGATGGCAAGGCTTGGCATCATCACCTGCTTGGCTTCCCTTACGTGTAGGGACATCCTGGCGCCTGTCCTTTCACAGCTGCAGGATTTGCTTCCCATCATCTCACCATAATACATTTCCCCTGCTCCTGTATATAATTATCTTTCCTATTATTTGAAGTTCTCTAGTGTAAAACACCAAGTAGAAACACTCATATTGTGTTATCAACAATCTACAAAAAAAAATGTTTCTCTTAGCTCTTGCTTAATTTCTGAGATGATTTTTGCTGACAATTTACACCAATAACATGATTCTGTGATCCCTCCCCTTTAAACAGACACACAATGCATACACCCACACATTTTTCCCTCACAGCTGATGGAGGGCATAATTTTGACTCTGAAAATTCATTTAGATATAAACCACAGAGCCCTGTTCTATTAAGAACTATGCTGGTAACAGCGAGTGAATTAAAAATTCATTCAAGCATTCTTTTTAACAGGGTATTTAATTAGCTGATCTTACATTAATAGTTATCAAAACAGATAGAGTATGAATATTCATTCATAACTACAGAATTATTGTATTTTTCCTTTTCTTTGGCTGTTAATAATTTTGAGATAACAGGACCATGTAGGTATAAAAGATATTTTTAAGGGATTTTTTTTTTAGAAATGCATTGTAAACATTTTTTTTCTGAAAATTTTTCCAAATGTTTAGTTCAAAATCACAGGTTTTTTTTGTCCTCCGACACCCTAGTTTTCCACCCCAGCATTTCAGTTGTCTCAGTTTAACTGCCTGGGCAGTTCTTTATCTTCCTATGTTACATTCAAAAGCTCCTTGAGAGTCTCTCCAAGTTCATTGTTTTCTTCTAATATTATTGTAAGTATTTTATATAATTGGTCTTTCAAGTGACAGGTCTTGCTTTCAGAACTTCAGGTTTGGCCAGAAAGCTCCTTCTCCCTGCATTCTGTATGATAATCCCAAAGAAAAACTGGCTGGCAGAGTTAATGTCAGCCTGGGCATGCCAGCCTGTGAACATGCACCCATGTCATGACTTCCAACAACTCAAGCTTCAATTTTGCTTTATTTCTCAATTCTATCAGGGGACAAATTTACTTCAACACAAGGGCACAGTTACACTGACAAGTTTCCTGAATCATTCGGGAGGTTAAGTGACTTGTGGACTATTAGGTCAATATTTTATTGAAAAATATTATTCTTTTTAAGCTGAGTGATCCTATAATCTAGGGAGTTTTGAAGCCAGAGAAGCAGACAAAAATAGTAGCAGTAAAAATAAAGGAAGTACTTTAAGAAAGTTAATTCTACTTCCAAATTCCACTTCTACAGTAGATGCAGTGAGACAGTTTTAAAATTTTGTGGGAAGGTTAAACATTTAAAATATCTAAATAGTACAATGAATGATCCTCAAGAAAAAAAATGTAGAAAAGATGTTTTCCAGACTAAGCCCCTTTCTCTTAAATTCCACAAAGAGCCCCACTGTTAGAATGGAAAATGAGTATTTACTTTGGAAAATTGCTTGCTTTTTGAATAAGTCATGTTGTTCAGGGTAGAATGGAATAACCTACATGATAAATTAATGCTGTTAAAATGAATACTTGATACGAATCCTGGGAAATGTTCTTTGCCATCAGTGTTTGGAAAAAGTAGAAACTGTGCAGAAGCCAAACCAATTTGCATTGCTTGAAAACACATAGGTTTCCCACTACTGATGAATTAACAAACACTTTGGATCAGCTCCATCGTGTAGTGGTGTTAACGTTTACCTAAAAAGCAATAGTGTGAGAAGGTACAGTATGTGATTTGGAAGTAAATCAATACTGAAGTTCAATGAAGAATTGTAAGTTGGAAGAGCAAAAAGAAATGAAATTCTGTAGACCTAAACACCTGATGTATATCACTGAGCACAGACCAACAAGGGTTGTCTTATACACAGTTTCTGCATAATTGTGAGAAGATGTTTTAGTCTGGAAAATTCTATATTCCTGCTAGGCCAAGCTGTTAGTTACAGCATCGCTCCAGTTTTTTATGTCCTTGCAGTTTTCAACTTTTTTCCCTTTTCTTCTTCTTCTGATTCCATTTCTTTTATTTCTCATGCTATTCTCTTGCCATTGTCCCATAAATGGCTCACTTCTTCCCAGAAACTGAAACACTCTAATTTAAACACCTCTGTGTTTTGTGTTGTGATAAATCATTCAAGCAGCTACTTACTGCCTTTCTTATAATAATTAGAAAAAAAAATGCTCTTTAAGTTAACCACTGTAAATTGTGTATATTGTTGTTTTAGAATTGGCCAAACAGCATTCCTGAGCACCGCTACTTTTGAAAAGGAGACAGTGTCCTTTCTGGGCACTGGGATAGCATTTAGGAAGGAAATGTAGCAGACCTTTACTCTCTATGTGCAGGATCACATTTTTCCAGTTTTTAAACAAAGCAATCACTGGACTTTCTAGTGTGAAAACTGCCATATTGGATTGTTCCATGGTCAGCATTTAAAAACGATCTGATGACAGTAAAAGTAGCTGATAAAGATGGAGGAGGCAAAAACAATCTCTGTAAGCTTCTTCTGTGTGGAATCTCTCCTCAGCTGTGGCTGTAAATCTCAAGCAGGAGTAACTGGGAAGCCCCTTAGTTTGCTCCCTGAGTTATCCCCTTCCCTTCAACTCCCTGACCCCAAACTTGTCTTTATTCCCTTGGCAGTGTAAACTCATACTTTCAGCTTTATAGCCATGAAGAGTAATGTTTGAAACACAAGTACATGGCAATTACTGTACTGAAGCAGAGCTCTAGTTTTGCTGTCCAGCATTCTGACTAATAGGGGTCATCTGTGAAGTGCTCATTAAGTTTGTCTTAATATCTAAAACCCAGAGTTTTAAACCACTTCAAATAGTTCTTTGTCAGCATTAAGTAAAATTCTTTGTTTCAACCACAGTGTATCTCAAGAATTTATCTATGTGAAATCTATTCCCCCTGTGAATCTTGTTTAATTTATGGCCTTAGCAAAATGCCATGGTAAGGAGTCCCAAAATCTAATTATGTGTTGTGTGAGAAAAATTATTTTCCTTTTATCAGTTCCTAATTTGCCCCACTTCAATTTAATAACCAACTCATTTTGTTGTATTATGGAAGAGAAGAAGAAAAGCTCCCAGTTGACCTTCTTTATAGCTTTCATTACTTTTTAATACATTTTTTGTCATGCCTGTTCCTATTTGTCTTCTTTTCAAGAAAATAAACAAAATAAGTTTAAAAGGCAATTTATCCTTATCTAAGAGGATTTTTTTTCCCCTTCCATCATACTTGTCTGCTCTTGTGAACCCCATTTCTTCAATATCCCTCATAGGATGCAGAAAATCTCCGGGTGTTTTAATCCACATTATTTCTTTTCCTTATATAGTAAAACTTTCTTTTCTTTCTATGGGTTCCCATTCCTGCTGCAGGCCATGCTTCAGGTCTTCACAATATTAGTTAGATGCCTTTCCTGGATTATATCAGGTTGGAACTTGCTAAGATGAATGACTAATTCCCATTGCTTCCCCAATGTACATTAATTTTCATTTATCAATATTGATTTTTTTTTTGTAATGGCTTTGACCTACATTATTAAGCCATTTGAAAGAAACCAATAGCTCTACCAAACACCAGATTTTGTCATCCTTGGGCAGTAGTAATATTTTCTCAAAATAGGAAGACAAACAGATTTGAAGCCTGACACAATTATGAAAAATTCCTCATTCTTTCATAATTGTTTAACTGAGACAGAATTAATATCTTTTGTGGGGTTTGGACACCTGCATTCTGAGACTAAGAAAAAGGGCTCATTCTGGTCTTATAGTGATGAGATCCAATATGGAGTTTCCAATCTGGTTTGGTTCACTTAGAGGGGACTCCAGGTTTCTAAACAACCTTCTGTTGCTGTGATCTCCTGTACCGGGATTTCACTGGAATGGCCCTAGAGTGGACTTTCCTGTGAACTGTATGTCATGGCAATGAGCCATTGGAATGCAGTGATTTACTGCACATTCCACCCCATTTCTGTATTTCTTACCCCCAGCTCAATGGCTGACAAATTTATCCAAAAGCCTTGGGAAGCAGAACTGGAAATTTTGTGTTCAGCTTTGAGTGTGTCCTGATTAAGGGCCCTTTCTGAGTTCGACATCCTCTGCCATTGTTCCTGTGTTCTGCATTTGAAGTGCCAGGGAAAGGGTGCCAGGGTGTCTTCATGGGGATGGTAGAAATTTGCTATAGCTCAGCAAGAAGGCACTGAAGTACTTACAAATAGTCCAAGAGCCCCTTCCTTGTTCATATTTCATGTGACAAATAGATTACCTTCTTGACTGCTTATATTTCCGAGCTCTAAATGCTGTGCTATTTGTCTGGTGTGCATCTTAGTCAGGATTCAGCATAATTCTTATGAATTGATTTAACAATCTTTGTCATGTGGTTATTGAACTTAAGAGGTTTAAATCTATCTGTCACTGAGCTGTACTGTTCCTTATCACTTAGCACTCTTTTTCTCCACCTTGCTCGACTCTCTAGTGTCACTGGTGCATTTTTGGCACTAAATCTCGCCCTGCTGCTCCCTCGACAGCCTCATTAACTTTACCCTGAGGTGTGGATTTTTGTTAGTAGCCTTTTCTGAACCCGATCTCATCAGTAGATCAATTGTAATTGTGCTCTGAAACGGTGCTTGTTGTGATTATTAAAGCTGGAGTATTTATCCGCTTGGTTTTAGGGACTCGGGTGCAAGTAGTACTTGTTCCACCTGCTTTTCAACCTCCTGACATCAGCAGTTATTTTTAGGTGTGTAACTTAGGTTGTGAGCATCTGATGTATAAGAACTGCTTACAGAGCAGGAGTGTGTCGTTACAGAGTGTGTACCTGCAGTATATGAGTGCTCCCATGAATTCCTCATTTTATTCTTCACTGACACTGTATCTGCTTAGTTTCAAGGGCATTGCAGAGCGGCAGTGGGGGTGGGATATAGAAGGCAGCTTGCTGCTGACAATTCTGGCATAAACATTCTTCGTAACAGACATAATTTGGATACCAGGCTGAATTTTCAGCGGTAATTAACAGGTTGAGTAACCTCAGCAGTTGTTTATGAAGTACCTGCAGAAGTTGTTCTCTAGAGGCTGGGCATTTTAGTATTGAGCAATTTATACTCTGGCAGATACACTCTGTGAACAGCACTTTACCTGATCCAAATTCATATTGAATTAAAATTGGGTTAGGTACAAACAAGTTCCCCATAAAAGCAGTAGAATTATTATGAAAGAACGCTCTGTGATAAATTTGGAACAAAATGAGAATGCTAAAAATAACAAGTTTTATATTTCACATATGCATTTTTCTATGGCAGAAATATTGGCAAAAATGTTTTTAATTAATACACCTTTTCTCCAGAAAAGTGAACTTACTGCAAAAGAGAAAAGCACAGAAAGCACGTTTCGAATGCATATACTAGATCCTATGAGCTTCAAAATGTGCTAAAATTTGGCATGTTGTTAAGGGCACTATGTGAACATTTGTATATCTAAATCATGTAAAAACACTCCCACAATAATTGTTCATCTTGTTTTTCTGAAACTCTTGAAGCTGGTTTTGTAGAACTAGGGGGAAATAATGTTCTAGCACACAAAATGGTAAGAAAGTTGGTATCTTTAGGCGAGATAGAGAAAGACCATCCTAGTCAGTTTGTGAAATGTAACAGTTTAATTTACTTCTCTGACCTCTCTCTGTTTGTAGCACTGTGCAGGTGGAGGGAAAGCCTCCCTACAGTGAACACCCAGAACCAGAAAATACCAGTGGCTGCACGTGCTGCTGCTAACACCTACACCAGGCCTCTCTTGTGGGTTGTTCCAATTTGAAGCTAAAAGAGCTGAAGTAGCTGGGTAATTTTAATGTAAGATAAACCAGTGAGGTGCACTTGTATTTTTAATGCTAATAATAACATTTAATAGATTTCAACTACTAACTGGTATAAGTTAGATACTGTGCTGCTGCTGCAGAGGAAAGAGCTGGCCAAGTTACAGCAAATCAGGCCACTATGATGTGTTTCAAAAGTGTTTCCATCAAACCATCCAGATGCAAGCAGATTTCACTATTGATTATCACTTATTCTACTGTGAGTACTAAAGAAGATAGCCAAATGCTCCAAAATATACCAAAAAAGATCATAGATTTTCTCTCTCAAGTTTTTGTGACTGGGAATAAAATGTGCTTTGGTGTGCTTGTATGGAAACATGTACAAAGGAAAGGAAATGGAGCAGGCTGGATTTATTCTCAGGGAATAAGTTTAGGATGTGAAGCCTAATAACTTCTCTTAAAATATCTAAAACTATAATAAAGAAGGTTTGAAAGCAATCAGATGTGTTAAAACAAAGAGCTTTCATATGTATATATTCAGCAGTACAGAGGTAATAATGTGAGCAGAATAGGAGTCCTTAAACCTAGTGATATTACTGGAGAAAACATTACAGTGTTTTCAAATCCTAAAGTTTAGTTTTTTTGTTTGATCTGTTCTGTTGCAATATCCTGCAATGGGGCTACACTGACAAGGAGATGTCCTTTCTGTACAGGTAACCCAGTACCACTTACATGCTAACTGTGTTTAGAAAAAAATTGTGCTGTGTGAGGTTGCTGAAGTTTTATTGGTATGAAATACTAAGCATTTAAACTTAGAGCAGTTATTCCATTTTTGTTGTTCTTGGGAATCAAGGGGAACATTGGTGTGTCCTACCTTAGGTGTGTCTAGAGGTATAACTGTTAGAAGTATCAAAAATCCCTATGCTGGTATGGAAACAGATTATAGTCACATCCTTGTTTACCCTTGGGTTCCTAATAGAGGGCATAAAAAAGGCTACAGTTAAGAGAATATTTAGCAATGAGCTGAGAATATGAATGGATATTTTAATGTAATTTTATTGGTATGCAGTGGGCTGACAGGAAAGGATGCTGAGAAATACCCATTGTCACATCTTGGGATAACTCATCTCAGTCTATAATTATTTTTATATTCTATTACTGTGCTCTAGTCCTTGATGAAGTTCATGTGCTATGGGGGTCCAGAAAATGTAATTTCATACTGAAGTGCAACATGGCATTGTTTGATGTGATCTGTTTCTTCTTGTCATTCAAGCCCATTTAAAGAAGATGTGTAATTCTGCCAAGCCTGAATTGACTGGTAACACTCATGAATATTTATCATGTCTCTGATTTGTTTTTTCTATTTTATTCCACATAATATTGCTACTGACCAGATTATGATGGTGACGGTGGTGTTGGCAGGAAAAAAGTAAAGACCAAATTCTAGACAAAACCAGATTTCTGACTAGACATTAGGAATTGTCTGTGTCCATTTTGGGCAGTCTGGGAGGCCTGAAATGATAGCTGTGAAATACAAACATAACTTAGTGCAGGAGGAGGCTATTGTAGAAGTCCATGCATTCACAAGCAGGTAGAAGAGAGGAATAAGAAGCAGTTAGTTCTGGCAACTACCAGAAATGCTGCTACCCTGTAACTCTGATCAAGGAACAAGTTTAACAGAAATGAAGTGCTCACTCATTCATTTTATCAATGATCCACATGTAGAATTCATTAAGGTGTTGTGGAAACTAAAACTGTAAATGGATTAACAACAATGTGACACAAATTCATGGCATTAAGTGCAGCTGTTATTAAATGTTATTCATGTGATGGTCCACATGAAGTCTTCATCTGATTAAGGATGCTTCCATACAGCCCCTGCTTCCTGGTCTGCAGTTACCTCCCCCCTGGTTAAGGTCATGGCCAGAAAGAGTACCCTAGTTTGTACCTGTAAAGATACCACTTTGGGGTTTTACATGGCTCCTTTACTTCCAGGAGGTTGCAAATTCAATAATCTTCAGCAGTCACTGAATTCCAGACTCCTGGGTCCCACTCCATTGTTCTGGAGTGTTTTACCCGCGCATGTATTGTAAAGATTCACTGTGTGTGTTATCTCCCTTAAACATAGGTGCAGAAGCTTAGAAACTGCCATTCTGATGTTCCTTGCCTGGGAAGCTTGCCCTCCACTACACACATTTGGTACTCGTGCATTATCTTTTGGCTTCCCATGCACATGCCCATCTGTTCCCATGGCATTGTGCCTGCTCACAAGATGGTGTGCCAGCTTCACTAGACAATGATGCCAATCAAATAAGAGTTGCTGCAAGTGCTTTCTTTTCTAAAAGTAGTCCCTTTCAAGTGAAAGCAATGCTATAGTGGTGCCACTTGTCTCCTCTTTCCTGTTTACACCTGCTGACACTTATCCTCCAAGACAGTGCTGGAATAGTAAAAGAGAGGAAGAGGTGCCACATGGGGCAGCTCAGGATTGTCAGAAAATACAGGCAGAATCACCAGAGCAACTTCAAAAAGACATATTAAACATAGAGCATGCTGACCATGTTGATCAGGGGGCAGATCCAAAAGAAGGCAGAAATATTTAACTGTAAAGAAGAGCTTGAGAATAAGTGTATTGCTGTCAAAAAAAACCCAAACACCCCCAAGCTTTTTATATGTGTTATTTGTGTGTGTGTGTACACAGCTTTGCAATGGTAACCTGTAAAGCTCAAAGGTGTAAGTGCAGGTAAACCTCTTTATTCTGTTGTCTATTAGTGACAGGTACCTGTTCAACTCACAAGAAACTGGGAACTAGACCTTAAGAAAAACTCCGACATAAAAGTCAAATTGTTTGACAGTGTTTTATAAGATGTATAGCCAGCTAGGACTGGAAAGAACCTGCTTTCTTCCTTTTCATTTGTCATATAAGCCACACTTAATTCAGTATTCCACATCTGAACGTATAATGCCGCTTTCCATGTTTTCTGCTTTCATTTGAAAGGATATCAAACCTGAGAGCACCAGTTTAGGTACAATGTAGAACATTTTCATACAGTCTGTAAAGCTCTGAGAGGTGTTAGTATCCAGAAATTAATCTGAGAACAATGCAATGCTGAAGATTGATCAGAGGTGACAAATATTTTCCTCCTTTTTGCCATTTAAAAATGTTTATGGACTATGACTGGGTGTGTGTTAGTGTAGTTCTGAAAACTGATCAAATCATGACCCTTTTTAAGTATATCATCTAATTGTTCCTTTCAGAACGCTTGCTCAGCTTGGTATTTTCCCCATCCCTTAATATTGAGTTAGTAGCACCTTATTTTTAAATAGTGAAGTCAAGAGTTAATTATTGAATTTGCATAGCATATGGTAAGAAACCGTGAAGCAGTTCCTGAGGTGCACAAACCTTGCATTATTAATCCACGGAATTACTGGGGAAAAATTAATCTTAGCAGAAATAAAGAATGACTCTTAGTTCTTACTTACGATGATCATCTTGATACTTGAAAGTCCCTTAATAGCCCATTAGCAACCCATTACAGCGACCTTTCTGCTAAGGTGACCATCTCCTGTAATGACACGTGATTAAACACAATACAGTCTTTCGGGCTGGTTAGCACTTGATCCAGCATGCAGGCATTCCAATGGCAGAAAGACAAGAAACTTAGGTTATTGTTTCCAAGAAAAGCTGGCCAGAAACAAAATAAAAGTTGACTAAAGAACAGCTGATTTTCCCTTACTGATGTAAAGTGCAGCCTAGAGAAAAATGTATTTTCACATTCTCAAATGTATGAATAAAACACTGAAACAGAAGAATAGTGATTATTAACAATAGGCAGCAACTGAAGATAGCAGTCTCTGCATGGGATTCTTGAAACTTTTGAAATTATTTTTGTAAATTATTTTGTTTTGTTTTCTAGTGGAATATTGATGCTGCCAAACAAAATAGGAGAGGTATCCATATGGAAAAAGAGTGTTTTAGGGTTGACACACGTGGCAATAAAGGTCAAAGGTTAAACAGTCACAGAGGATGAAGTGAGCTGCCTAAAGTCAATTAAATATCAGATGTAGGAATATAATCTGGTTTCTGAGATCCAGATGTGTCCTATCTGGGTCAAACCAGTACCTTTAGAGGCCAATAGCTTGGACAAACCTAATTAGATAATATTTTGAAGAGATTGGACATGAGTAAGCAGTGATAGGACCTAACACCTATACAGAGATAAAAAGGTAATAGTCCATGAACTTTTACTGGCTCTGCAAAGAGAATTACTAAATTTTACATTCCTAGGGGGAATTGATTTAGGAGGGTACCTGGTATTATATAAACACACTGTTCATGGCTAAAGGTATTTCATGATGTGAGAGTCCTCTTTAGTCTTAGAAAATAGCATAAATCTCTATTATATGAAAAACCTGAAAGCCAGCTTTCAAATTTCCCTCTTTAGAGAACAATAAAAGTTAATCATTGACCCAGAAAAGCTCAAATAAAGCTTTACTTATAATTTACAACCAAACAACTTACATCGAACATTTTCTGAGGGAGAGAGATGTGAATGACTCATTGGAAAATGTAATCTAGACTAACCCTTGGCCTTTGCTCTCTCATTCAGGCTGCTGATACCTGCAGCTGTTCATTTAATGCAGAAGCATCTCCATTCTGCAAGAGTTGAATCCATTGCATACCAGCATTATTGGGACATGGGATTAACACACTGTAAACAAGATTTGTCTTATCACAACTCGTAGCAAGAGACTGCTATGTAGAACTATAAAATGTCATGAAGCTGTCTCCTTAATCCTTTCTGCATTCATTTTTATTAGATTTCTTACTGCTTCCTTCAATCATGATTGCAGATTATTAAAAGTAGGAGTTTGGGAAAAAGCAGTCTTTTGAGCTGTCGACTCTGACACTGCTGCACAGACAGAATGTATAGAAATAAAAACCCTCCTAATGTTTGCTTTAGTATATTCTGATGTAGTATCGTGTGTAATTGTGCTGTTAGCTGCAAGTTCCCAGGTGAGACTGGAAGTGATTTTGTCTCTCTTATCATGGCTTGATGACTTTTCTAATACTAAAGGAACACTTGTGTATTAGCATATCAGGCTGGTTAAACTATCTGCTTGGTACTGAAATCACTTTGGTTTGTTAAATTCTTATCTTCATTTCCATTTTAACACTTCACAGTTTCAGTGTTTGTCAGCAATAAAGCACCTACAACAATAAAAGTGATGAAAAGAACAAGGGAATTGTGTTCAAGGCAGGGGAGGAAGGGGAGGCCTGTTCAAAAAAAACAGAGATAAGGGAGTACCATGGGGTACCGCATTACAGTTGGGGTTCTTCCGTATAGCAGCTTTGGGAAGTCCTGATTTGATTCACAAAAGGAAACAGAGCACACCTCAATCTCTGGTCAGCCTCTCTTAAGCTCAGCACAGTCACCTCAGGGTGCTGCTGGGTTTGTATCTCTTTGCCAGAGCTGTTCATTACCTTGTAGGAAATCTCCATACATTGCCCGGGAAGAACACCCCTCACACACCACATGCATTCCTCCCACCCAGCTTTTGCTAAAATAGCCTTTCCATTATTTTTTCAGGACAACATGATAGTGCTTTCTCATTTCAATTTCTCTGCCACTTATGACATGAATCCCTCTCTAGAATATTGTCTTCTTTGATCAGATGGCCCAAGTGCCTTCATGGTGCTCATTTCCCACAGCAGTTAGCTAACAAAACTCCTATTGGCTACAACTGTTTTTCTTTCTAGCTTCTCTAGAAAGTAACGGTACCTGCAGTCCTCCTGAAAAAAGAAGTATTTCTTCGTCCTTGCTGTTTTTTAATGTGTTTCTCCTTCCTGATTCACAGCTGTCCTTCCTCCAGGGTAGAAGACCACCACTGTAAGCACCTTTTCCTGCTGTGATTCCTCAGACAAGTGTTACAGGCTGCATTTCCTCTGAGCCCCATCAAGGGAGTTATATAAACCTCCTTATGCTGCAAGTAGTTAGTATATCTTTTATTGTTAGTTGTTAGGAATAATGTTTCAAAACAAAATCTAATTAATCACAAAAGTGAGTAAAAGTGAATAATTAAATGGAGATAAAAAGTATAATTCACACAAATGCCTAATTACTGTCAGTTTATTACAATTTTCAAAATCTCATATGCATTTTAATTCACTTGTGAAAGTTGGGGATGCAGCTCCTCTATCACTGAAATAGTTTTGGAAATGTTGTGTACCAGTCTTTGTTTCTTCCCTTGAATCTATTTTATGCTGAATACTTTATACACAGATGTCTGTCAGAGAGCACAGCGCTGGATCACTAAATATCAGACCAGTGTTATTCTGGACTGACTGAAATGCTTGTCAATGCCTGAGAAGGGGGAAAATAAGGTTTTACTCTGCTTTGCAGGTGTGTGTTTTATGATAAGTGATATTCACATGATTTACATTAATTTATGGGTGGCTGAGTGTGTCTAATGGTGTCAGAATAATTAGAGGGAAATATTTTATGGTTTGCAAGGAGTAGAGCTCTGTTTTCCTTCATGACTGTGGCCTGGGTACGAGAGGATAAATGACTCTGGTACCAGAACACATTTGATCAGATTCATTACACATGGCTTTACACATCTTTGAATTCTGGCCAACTCTGCAAAACGGAAAGAGCAGCGTCATGTCTTGGGGTGCCCTCTAATAAGCAAACCTTTTGAAAGAGTCATCTTTGCCTGCCTTGGGGAGTTTGAGCAACAAGAGAACCAGAGCTGGCTAGTTTCACTCAAAAGGACATTTTTCCAGTGGTGTGATACCTGTACTTTTCCTTGGGACTTGAGATACAAAATTGCATTACTGCCTGGCTAATTCCAAGGAGGTCAGTGCAAAGAGCAGAGTGAAACAGGCCTGTTCTCCCAGGAAACAGCAAAACCTCAGGCAGAATTTGCCCCCAGGATTGGAGGCTGGTGCCATACTGGATGGAAGAGGCCAAGGGATGGGGCAGGTACTGGAGCAGGGTGTTCTCATGAGCCAGTTAGCCCAGAGATTTGTGCAACCTCACAGGGATCTAGGACACATCCTGGAGAAAATTAAGAAGAGAATGAGCACAAATTTTTGTTATCCTGTTTCTGCCTACCCTAGCGCACTGCACAGGCATTAGCCCAAACCTCTCCATGGTCAGATTTAGACAATGTGCCAATGCCTTCTCAGTGAAACCACATGGAACTAATTCGAGAAACTAATCTTATCAGAAGCTGCTTTTTGAAATTCATGTAATAATTGAACCATTTGCAAACTTTCCTACTGGTTTCTATTTACTGTTGCACTCAGGTGCACTGGGATGGATGCCCTGTGGGCAGGTTCCTCTGGCATTAATTCTGCAGTTGAGCAAAGAGGAATTAAAGTAATAAGGCAAGGAGACAAGGGAGTTAGGCTAAATCAAAAGTAGAAGAGCTGTGTGTTGATGTTAAAAAGAGAAAAGCAGTGGTCTTCAGGGTGGAAGTGGATGGAAAGAAAGGACTCAGTGGCAAAACTAATATCAGTGGAAAAGTCTGACTCCATCTGATAGCAGTACTGTTAGTCTCAGATATTTCAAAGTCTCAATGCCAGTTAACAAAGAAAAAAAAAAAAAAATCACACTTACTAAACGAAATAATAAATGTTGTTTTCCCTTTATTTTCTTTTCATGAGTACAATATAGTCCTGTCACATTTTTTGTCTTTTTTCCCCACAACAAATGAATTGTAGTACTATATTCTCTTGTTAAAGTAAGAAGATCAGTGTGTGCAGCAGGTAGGGTGTTCTTGTTTCTTATGTTATGTTTCTGAATCTGCCATGGCCCTGCAGGGTGATTCAGATTAGCAGTTTTCCTGCACTTACATGTTTGCAAAGCAGGTTGAGAGTGTGGGCGTGAGGTACTAGATACCAATCATGCAATGTGGTTATCCATATCCAGAGGGCTTTCTTCTGTGCCAAGTCCCTGGTAGGTTCATTCCCTGTTCTCTCATGTTCACCAAGGAACCACAAGAAAAACTGAGTAGTTTTTACTCTCATCTCTCCTAATCCTTGGCCTCATTCCTCAAGCAGTCTGCATATCTACTGGCACAACACATTGTTTAACATTTACTTCTTTTATGTTTGTATAATTATTATCTTTCAGTAGAAGCTTATGCGAGTGCTCAACTTATTTGGAAACTTTTTTTTTTCATTTCATTTTTCCTTTAGAGTTATTTTGAAAATGAAGTCTGTATTTTTTATTTTCTGGCTGGTTCTTTTACTCTGCCTTGGAATATACAAGTTCCTTCCCAGTATATTTGTGTTTTATTTTCTGTAACCTGGGAAGAAATTTGGAATGGTATCCATTCCTCCAGGTAGTTTCTCTTAAATTTTTGCTTGGTCTTTTCTTATCATGCCTTAAATGTGACAATAAGCACTCCACCTAAGAATTTCAAAGAATACCACCTATGACTCAATAATATTAAGTTATTTTCTGTTCCTCAGCCTTTTGCTGGAACTTAATTTTTTTTTTTAGATTACAAGTAAGATATAAAATGTTTTTGAACCTACTTCTTTAGATCACTGATATTATTGGTGAGGGAAGGGCTTTGCTTCCAAAAAAGCCCTTGTCTCACTCTAAGTGAAATTGCTCATAGCAAAGTTAAATGTGTACTACAAACTAATAGAGTTTTTCTATAGCAACTGCTGTCTTTCCAGGGTATAAGCTGCATTCTGAGATTTGAATATGTAAAATGGCTAGGTCAGGCTGTCTTGAGGATATAAAAATTATTGGATGAAGTAAAATTTTGCCTGAAATTAAATTTGCAGAAAATCAAATATCTGTTGTTTAGTTCTAAGCAGATGTTGAAAAGGTTTTTCCTGGATGCCGTCCTTCTTGATAGTATGTCTTTTGATCTAAAGCCAAGTAAGAAATCTGGATGCTAGGCTGGATCTGGAAATTTTCTTTAAATAAGCATATTAGTTAAGTATGTAAATCTGCTTATCATCACTTAAGGAACATTGCCAGAGTAAGAAACATCTGGAGCTCAATATCAGCTAACTTATTAATTCACATTTTTAGTATGTTGCATCCAGAGTATTGTAGGATTCTGTTATCTCAATTGCTTAAGTCAGCTTTATCTAAAAGGCAATTAGTTGTAAGTTCTGTTGTTTACATTTAGACTCATATGAAATCCACGGAGTGTAGTTTTATAGTCCTACTCATTCAGCTTCCCAGAGCTGTTCAGAAATAAACCAATACACACAGTGGTGCAAGTAACTCATAGCTAAAGCAATCATGGCTTTGAAACACCAGTGCTTGCTTCAGATTCTGGAAATAATTGTTACTGGTTAGCATTTTGAGCTGCATTGTCTGGTTTCTTTATCTGAACTCACCACAGGCTAATTCCAAGAAATGATTGTTTGACCTGTTCTTGGTAAGAACATAAGTACAGATGTACAGCCATGAACCTTCCTCAGTTTAATGACTGTGTTTCCCCCTAAGCTTAGAAAAGATTCTCAGTTTTTAAATTTACGGAATACCATTTGTATTTTTTTTTAGCATATTCCAAACTGATGGATGCTGGATGTTTTATATGTATTTATATGTATTTATTTATATGCATTTCTGCTAGCTTAGATGATAGGCTGTACTAACCCATGAGAGGTACCTTGCAGTTATTGAAGTGAGAATGGCTAATAGCTGACCCGTTATATGTGAAAAGTTTAGAAATATTGTTTATTGATGATGAGAAATTATAAATCTTACACAAAAAAACACCCCATTTTGAAACTGAGTCAAAGCCTTAGAACTACATGAACAAGATGGAATGTGCAATTCTACATAACTATAGTGGAGTCTGCCTAGTTCACATACTCTTTGGCTATGCAATTAAGGTGACTCAGAAAAAGTGCACATAATTGTGAAACTCAGGTAGCAACACATATTTTAAGGATATAAATGGATATAAATACCCCTTTGTTTCTTTTTTTTTTCCCAGTGAAATTTAATGATAATGGTACTATTGAAGTAAAACTCTGCAGACCTGGTGGAATTCAGAAAATGCACAAGTTCCAATTAATATTCTTAGCAGATCCAGCCCTTTCTAGGAACTTGGTAGAAGTCTAAGGTAGTTCAGGTTTGTGTACCTTAAAATTAAAGACTCTTTTAGCTGCTTCCTCCTGCAAGAGGATATTTAAGTTTTGCATTTACTCCACAGGAGTCAGGCCCAAACCAAAGCATTCCATGAATTAATTTTTCTCAAGTACTGTTCCTTGCAGTCCCTTAGCTGTGGATCAAAAGTGTTGGTCTCGTATCCCTGAGCAGATTAGGTAACAATTTATCACTGCACACTGCTTGGTGTGGCATCTGCTGATGAATTTAAATGCAGCCTTATAGACAGACCATAATGATCAGTATTACTATTTTTAATAATTTGATTAGATATAATGGGTTTGGAGCAAGGATTGCTTCTCTGTTGTTTGCACTTGTCATTGTGGAAGGGAATACTGATTCAGAGTTTGATTTTCTTGGTGCTGCCATAAAATGAAAGCTATATAACAATATTTATAGTAATTTGGAAATACAAGGCAGGTAGGGCCTTCAGCTTATAAAGATGATCTTCTCTCTTGTTCTTGCTGTTGCTCTGACTATACAAAGTTACATTAGGGGGTAAAGAGTTCACCAGTTTTTGAGATAAAAAAGGAAAACTGAAGTGTCTTACCATGATTCCATGAAAGAATTTTAATATTAACTGAGCAAACAAAGCTTGTGTGTATGATCTTCTGTTACTGTTTAAATTCTCATTATGTTTTGGGGTTTCAATAACTGGAAGTTGCTTCACAATGTACCTACTGTGTGAGCTAAGCTGTTCCAAATATTTTTCCTGATTCAAATCAATTAAGAATACCGTGTTTCATTGTGTACTTATAAATACAGCTAGATTGTCCCTCTGGAGAGTGTATACATTACAAGAGACAATTTTTGGAGGGCAAGAAATTACTAGCATAGTGTTGAAAAAGTGTTTCCTCCATGAAACACAGAAAATGCATTGATTTTTATTATATATGGTAATTATACATTGCATTACACAGCTTCTCATGTACCTACTTGTTTTATATCTTTATCATAAGTTATGTTTCTATATAATAGACTCTAATTTTGTACTGGTCAAGATAAGAAAACAACATAGGGAGTATAATAATATATATAAACAAAAATTAATATTTTATCATATAACAACGTTTTCATTCACTCATTTTTTAAAGGAGTCTCAGTGTTGGGGTGAGAGAAACCTATTTTGTATTATTTTAAAATCTTTTTCACATGCATCTCAGCATTGGAAAGAGCAGTGGAGTCAAAGTAATCTTTGTACTGACTTGCATACATACAGGCAAAAGATATTTAACAGGGGCATTACTGCTATTTTCTGTTGTGATTTTATTTAATTAATGTCAGTTCACCCGTGCACAGATGACATATTGGGTTGGGTTCATAAGAGTCTGTGAATCCATTAACTGCAGGTGAGACACAGCAATAAGCACAAGCTGAAACCTGTTCTTTGAATTGGATTACACCCACATGTAGGCTTATTTATATGTTAGTTTGGGCCCTCTCCTCTTTTTTTGTGTTCTCTTTCTCAAAAAAAAGTGAAAAATCTTATCCAGATTGTAGGGGAAAAGCCTGTAAATACAATGTAAATAAACATCTGAAAATAAATAAATCTGTGATACAGTTCATAGCTTTTTATCTTTGAGTGAGAGACAAGAATTGAATGGTGCTGTCCTTGCTTTTTTTGTTCTTCTGGAAGCATAACAGAAGGTGAGTCATAAGTATGTTACAGGAAACATACAGCTCAGTAGTACATTCTCTTTGTGAGGCAGGCTTACTGAAATTGTACTGTTAGGAAAAGTCCTTTGCGTTGGCAGAGGAAGGTCTAAGAATACATTTCCAGCCCCTAAATGATTGATGGTGTGTGTATAATGATCACCAGTGTAGCTTTTGGGCTGAAAAGTTGTGACATAAGTGTTCAAATTACTTCCATGGAGTACTCAAAAGACAAATAATCCTTCTAATGTCATTGGGGGTTACAGATTATTTGCTGAATGAAAATGAAAACACTTTCTCTCACAAAGAACACAGAATTTCATCACATTCATATATCTCAAATAAGCTGTTGAAAAGGAAGATATTTACTGGAATTCAGAAAGAATTTTCTTGAGTTCTTACGGTGATAATAGGCCTTCTTTCTCTGATGCGTCACTCAGCAGGTGTCAGCACTGAAAACGTGGGCCTAAAATTTTCACATGGAGTTTTCTCCATTATATTATTATTTTTAAGAGCAATAAATAGTGTTTTTTTGTTAAATCCAAAGAAATTTGTTTTGACTGTAGAATGTGATTCTGGAGAGAAACAGCATGTATTATCCTGTGAATCATACTTTTCAAAGAAAAAGCAGTGCACAAGAAAAGATCAAGGTTTATTATACCTCACTTACTATCAAAGAAAAATGTAATGGCAGATGCAATGTTAGCAAATCCATGGTGCTCTGTTCACTTTTTCACAGCAGATGAATGACTGTAATTGATGGACTGGTCAGACAGACTAAAACAAAATAACATTTGTCTTTGATAGATCAAGGATTCACCTGCTTTCTTTTTAGAGAAAAACATGAAAGCTGGAATGAAGTTTTATTGGAAGTGATGCTCCTTCATTGTCAGTAACAGGCAAATGAGTAGTGGAGTGACAGAAGGTAAGCTCAATGTTCATATTTAATATTTTATTGCTAAAAGGCATGGATTTTTTCTGACTAACTCATACTTCTGAGAGCAAGACTGAGCAGGACCCAGTGTTTAACAACAAGTGAGGAGGCCAAATGGTTTTTCAAAACTTACTGTGTGGAACAAAGTCACTTAACTGCTCAGTACACCTCAGAGAGTGCGCTATGGACTCAGCAATACGGAAAATAATCAGAAAATTCTCATTCTACCACCTTTTCTTCTTCTTACTGGTTGGTATTTTTCTTTATGCTATACCTAATAACTCCTGATTTTTTGGGGGTTGTTCGTCAGTATGATTAAAATATTCTGGAAAGCCAGAGGTTATCTTTGTAGGCGATAAGAGCCCATTGACATTGTTAAAGATCTTTTGTGTATGTGCCTCCCTCCCACCCTCATTGGACTGTCTCTTAAAACTATATAAAACAGAAAAAAACCCCACTATTTAAGTCAACATCTATTATTCTCCCCACCAAAAATTAGGGTGCTTCAAAAAATGAAGGGACAAGGTTTTGTTTGCTGCCATGCTATCTAAAGTGCATGGCCTTTGCAATAAAGAAATCCATCATATAAAACAACTTTTCCAATGAAAGCTGAATAAACAGTAAGCTAATTGTTTTTAATTTGCAAATTAATTGAATTTGTGATAATGCTATTTAAACTGTGGTTCTCTACTGTACTTATCTGATATAATTCTTTCTTTGCATATGACCATGTCCTTTCAATATGCGTTGTCACATCTCTGATAAAATGGAGTTGAGAGTCATGACAAAACCAGGAACATCTGGGAAATGAGAACAGAAAAGCTGAGTGTCAGATAGCAATCAATGGATCACTTAGGGTAATTATGCTTAGGAAATGAAGGTAGTGCAGATGATGTAGTTTGCACATGATCAGGCTGGTGAGGGGAGGCCACACCGCTCCCCTTAGGCTGTTGGGGAGATGCCTGTGCAGATGTCTGTCCTAGAAATGCCACACGTTCGGGAGAAGCTGTCAGCTCCCCGAGGAACCGCCCACTTCACGTGAGACACAGCAGGGCAAATGCCCCGTGGCAGTGCCATCCATTAGGACAATCTGTGTAAGCCACACTCTAAAGAAATGAGCGAACCGGAACAGAATGGAATGTGAATGGTAAAGCACAGAGAAGTTCTCCTTCCAGTCAGTTTAAGCTTTCTGGCTCAGTCCAATCTTGACACCTCTCCAGTGACACATAACTTAGTCTGTTTTGCCAGGTCTGTCCTTCCCCATTTGTCCAAGTTTACTTTTTTTGTCATTTCAACTTAGCCCATTTTCCTTTTCTACATTTTCTAGTGCAATTAGTTGAGTGATTTTGCTCCCTTCCTTTTCACATCATGTCAACTAATCGCTTGTCTGTATTTCTCTTGCCTCGGCTGGGCACATTTCTCTTATGCAACAATTTAGCTTTAAGCTTTCCCCCCATTATTATTTATTAATGCTTTGCACAACTCTTCACCAAGAACTTTGACTTATCTTAAAGACTTTCAATAATTAAGCCCCACAATAAGCCTATAAAGGATGCAATTATATTATCTATTT
Source organism: Phainopepla nitens (assembly GCA_013400175.1). Classification (NCBI taxonomy): domain Eukaryota; kingdom Metazoa; phylum Chordata; class Aves; order Passeriformes; family Bombycillidae; genus Phainopepla; species Phainopepla nitens. Next base: position 695,645 of record VXBQ01010779.1, read on the forward strand.
ACCAGATGGCTAACCAGGAACAGACAGAAGTTAGCTAAATTGCCCTGGGTTAAAAGTTGGGGAAAGACAGCACTGGGAATAGAATCCAGTGTTAGTTGAGTTTCTCTGCCAAAAGCTTGTAGTACTACAAAGTGTATATACCAGCTGTTGGGGAATCACTGTGCTGGCCCAGAATTGTCCTGCTCTAGCTAAGAGCTTAACATCTATTATTGAATAGGTTTTCGAACTCAGTCCTTGCCCTTTTCTTTCCTAAGGGGACAACAGAAACATCTGAATTTGTAAACTTAAAATGAAACTCTGCTGATGTTTTCCCATCTCTTTTGTAGTATTTCTGTAACTGAGTGAGGTCTGTGCATAGCTGGATTTTTTAAAAATTATGTGTATTATCAGCAAAACACTTTGAAAAAGAGAAAGTCATTGTTTGTCTATCAATCTATCTGTCTATCACAGTGTGAGCCAGTCAGACAGCCTGTCCATAGCACCAAAAAGCCATGCTGGATTTGTTATCTGTGCCACCAACCATCTGGACTACATACTGAATTCTCTGTCACCATTAAACAGAGGAATCACACTTTGTAAATAGTGACTTTAAGGATTTTTTTCTAGAGCTACTAATTTGGTGAGGCTGGCAAATTCGAACTAGTCCTTGTAAGTTTAGGTCTTGATGTCCACGTTCATCCTATTGTCATGTGTATGATCTTCTTTGATATGAAGAATATTGAACAGAATAAAACTTATGGACTATTCCAAGTGCAGGGTTCACAGTGTATTTATGAAAGCATTGCCATGGTGCTGTAACTACTTTAATGAAGTATTTTAGGATCATTTTAAGTCTTTGGAATGATTTCAAAGGTTACAGTGGAGACTTATAGTCCTTTCACGATCAATTAATACACTGATGTTGAAATCTAATTTTAAACTAGACATGCCTAATTTTCATGCTGAGAATTAATCTATGAAGGATAATTCTTATGATGGACAAAAGTACTGATTCTCTGCTGCAAGAGCTGCAGCCAAAGTGTGATCACTTCTGTAAGGTTGGTCCCATCCCCTGTGGAGGGAGAGCTGTTGTCATTGACTTGTAAACATGACAAAATGCTTTTTAGTCATTTTGCCTTAAACTAACTACCTATGGGTTCCTGGAAACTTTCCAGTATGAATGGGCAGCAATCTTCTGTTTTTCTCAGGACATTTCCAGATCTTCAGGCATTTGTGTGTTCCAGTGCCCAAGGTGATGCCTTCCAGTAGGACTAGTTACAGTATCTTGCATAAACTCACTCCAGTTGCAGAAGATCTTCAAGGGCCATATGAGATTTTGTCACGAGGAAGATTAAATGTTGAAATCTAGATGGTGTTTCTACTTCAGGGAGGAAAAAAAAAATCATCCATATGAAATTGTGCTCATTACTAGAGGAAAATAAATTCTTGTCTCTCAAACAAATGGCTAGGCTTTAGAAAAGGTTAGACTTGCTCATCAATTACTAGGGAAAAACAACACCTGTGTATACTAATTACTTATTTAATGGAAGGTTTTCAGACATAGGGTCAAATTCTCCACTTGCATCAATTGTGTGCCACAGGAATGTCATTTTTGTCAATGGAAAAACCCACTGATTTACACTGGTAGGTGTTAGAATAAATCAGGTGAATGGGATGTTACAGTGCACAACAGAAGTGTCATTGTAATAAATAACATCTTTAACTTTTAAATATATGCTTTATATATATTCTTACATGGTCAATGTCCCTTTAAGTACTGTTTGAGGTAATTTGAGTGCAGTTTTGTTTAGTCTTTGCCTCATGTTTGTTGACTTTTTACCCTCCTTGCTATGTCAAAAACATTTTGATGCTATAAATAAGAGCATGGGTTAAATACATTCTTTGTGACAAGCAATGTGCAGTTCATTCACTTCTCTCTTCTAGAAAATAGATTATCTTTTTCATTATTTTGAATCTGCACTCTTCCAGTATTCTGAAGATCAGTAGAAGTACACTTAGACTCAGTTACGGAAAAATGATATTTTTTATATATATATATATATATTCTGCTTGCGACAGATGTATGCTTGCACCTGAAAATATCCACACTCATACAAACTACAGTTTTAAGAAGCTGCAGAATCCGTGGCATTGGTTTCATTTATTACAGGAGTTGTGTATGATGCTGTGCTGCAAGAGCTTGTGTTATGATGAGATTGTGTATGATTCATAGGGTAAATCAATTAGGCTTAAAGTATTCCCTCTGGCTAAAGAGGTGGGTGTACAAAGGATCAAACTGGAGAGGTCATCATGCATCAGTTGTGGCTCGCTGTGCCCCAGCATTTGAGGAGCTGTGTCCTAATTCCCACCCGCACCAAGCATTCTGAAACATGTCTGATGTCCTGGCAGGTGTCTTTATGGCTGTATGGGTATGGCCAAACTTTTTACAGGTGTAAGTTGACTTGAGTGAAATTGTGTGTTTGCATTAGGGGAAAATTTCATGGATGGTGTGCACTTTACCCACAGCAAAGGGAGACTGGTCCTTTTTTCAAATCTGATCTCCCTGTGGTACACAGTACAGTAGCAGTCCACTTAAATAAAAAACAAGAAACACACAGGAGGAAACATCAAGGGCAGTTAGCTATACAGTCTAGGTGCACATAGAAGACATCATTGTTTATTTTCAAGTTGTATATTTTCACCAAATATCACATTTAGCCAGTGATCTGGAGGCAGGAGTAAGACAGGAAGAGTCTTTCCTTGTGTAACTGTCCAGGGCTCAAAAAGTCTAGTGACTGTGAAGTCTCGTCTCATCTCAGGCAATTCTATTTTATATTTGTCTTCATTATTGAGCACGCTTCACATTCTCTTCCTTTGCTCACTGCAGCTTCATTGCTTCATTTTATGTATCAGGAAGCCGGACAAAGCTCAACTGGCAGCAGGATTTAGACTTTCATTAAGTCAGATAGAAATCATCTCAGTCAGTAATCTGGAAAGATGGTGAGAAGTCGTGAGTTTGGCAGGATGGTCTTTTTTAATTACTGCAGATTTCTGATCTACATTTCCCTGCAGTTTAGCATATTGTTGTGAACTTGCAATGTGAGTGTCAAACTCCCCTCTAGTGGTTGCTGTACACAGAGAATAAACAGTGATTTAGCTTGATGACAAGTATTTAACTCTGGACAGAAAAAGATGACAATTCATATGAGATTCTGATGGCTGTACATAGTGAAATTTATTTATTTGTCTTTCTTCCTCCTTTAATGATTTAGTTACTTCACATGTTGAAATACTGTAATTAAAACATGATTCATTGTCAAAGCAAACAAACAAACAAAAACAAACTAAAAGAATGATGGCATTATACTCTGCAAAATGCGAATGTGCCACCTATTGGTGATGCCTCTGCACTTCTTGATTGCTCTCCAGCAGGTCAGTGGCAATGTCACCATGAACAATGCCAGTTGTCCCATACCACACAATGGGGCTACACAGAGTTCTGTGCCTGCTTGTATTAATGCAGTACTAGTGCTGCAATAATATAAAAGCAAGAATTGAGCAGTAAGTGTGAAATAAAGAACTGAGTGTTAAAAATGTGCAAAGAATAGAGTGACTCATTAAGTGTCATTATGATTAAAGAGTTCCATTTCTTGCTAACAGAGTTCTCAGCAGCAGATTGTGAAACCAGAAATACACTCTGCAAGGCAGAAGTTTTTTGCTATGTGTGAAGAGGAAAGATATGGTGAACTTGTATGTTTCTCAGCCATCTGAGCTGTAAATTTGCACCTCTACAATCCTCTCAGAGAATCTGTTAATAACTTTTTGGAAGCTATTTTGCTTGAATCCTATAAGGCAGTAAGATTGGATCCTGCCTGCACAGGGTCCATGCATGGAAAGGAAGAAGCCTCAGGACATCTGACACTTGAAACTCTGTTGTGAAAGTTTTGCTTCCCAGTTTTCAAAAGCAGCCTTCATTCATCCTTTATGCATATTCAGAATTGTATTTCTGTTGTTTAAATATTTCTCACAGGTACTTCTGTTCTTCAGTAAGTACCAGTGATTAAACCTGTCTGTGCAGAAGTGGAAACTGGATTTTAAATCTGTGGTCCTTCTAATTTGATTTTTCTTATAGTTTATTTAGCAGTTACCAATCGTCTCACTCTCCAGGATAGTATTCAATCAATGCTTATGGTACAGTACCACCTCTACTTCATTTCATTTAGTAGAAAAAAAAAAAAAAATCAATGTTATTAGTTTCCTCAGTCTAAAACCACCAAAACTGCTATTTAGTAAAAGATTTTGAAATGTATTTTTGCTCATAGTCTTGCTACTTCTTTATGGCATAGTTTTGGTGATGGTTTGGCACAGTTTTGTGCTTTGTATTTTTTTTTTCTCTTTTTTTTTTGTTAGTGGCTCAGCTTAGTGAAAGGACAGAGTCAACCCTGACTGGCTGCAATAAGCTAAGCACTGGAGTGTGACATTAAATGTACACACTAGAATGTAAGATGTCATTGGAAACAAAACGAGTTCTGAAGAGATAAGGTAATAATGAGAGCTAGCATACAGCAAACACAATTAAAGTACACCTCAGTGTAATATTTGACTAATCATCTAAAAATATTGGTTTTCCTTAAACTTGAGATTTGTCAGAATCACAAAACAACCCAGCAGCCTAGATAAATGTCAGAATGAAGAATCAAAAAAACACATTTGAAAATATGGGGTATGTTGTTATACCCATAAAGATTGTAAAGCAGTAGCTGTGGCAGGTCCTCTTAAAAATAATACACTTTCATCTTATGTCTTAATGTAAGAGCGTCTTTTTGAGCAGATGTTCTGGGAGTGCTCCCTCCCTTATGTAATGACAGAAGCATAGCAATGCTCCTAGAGAGGTTTACCTTTCAGAGCTGACAAGTGTTAAAAGAAAATGGGGGGTGCGAACAGGTTTATAATCTACATCACAGATATGTGGGAAAGGGTTTTAAAATACACTATGTAAAGGAGAGGAGAAAAATCAGACACATTAAATAAAACCTATATAAATAGTAACAGTGAAGTCATACAATGATCTTTAGCAAAATAAGCGCCACTATAGCAGGCCATGAGCAGTGAGAGCTGCTATTTCTTATGGGATGCAGTGATAAAGAAATTACATACTTATTTGAGAGGAACATAAATAAAGATTAATAGGTTAATGAGTTATTTTCCTTTCATTACTATACTATTGTACTTTATTATAATTGCTTTGCACTCATTTAATTAAATTTGAACTAGGGCCAACACAAGATAATTTGTTTTCCCTGTACTAAACAATGAGTATGCAGATTGGAAGTACTGAAGCAGTAATCAGCCCTCTGTTTGCAACACTTTTCTACTCTGAGTAGACATTATAATTGATAATTTGATTGTTGCAGCACTCCGTGCAATATATTTTAAAGCAACATTAACATAATGGAAATTATGTTGTGTGCCTAATCCAAGCTTTTCACTGTGTAAGTATACGAATCCCATTCTGTAATGAATTAGAGCACTATCCACCAAGCATGCATACAACCTTTACACGCCTCCTTTTGGAACAGAGCTATCTCCTTCCAGTCTCCAGTCAATGCCTTCCCTATCAAGTTACATCACTTAAGTTGTACACAAAAAGAGCTAAAATAGCTAAGCTAAGCATTTCAGTGAAGCCTAATTTGTTCTGAAATAAATCTGTCATTAAAACTAAGTGGGTTTCTTCTAGTCCCTGTATAATTTTTGCATTATTTCCAAGGATGTTGTTTATCTTGTCCATTAGATTTTATCATTCCATTTTCTCTTTCCACCTTCTGAGAACCCTACTAGCAAAACAATGATGTGACTGAGGTGTTGAGGTAGGACTTTTCAATACCTCTAATATAAACTAAAGCTACCTCATTACATTTTTATATATATTGAACTTAGGAAACAAAGCATTTTTTTCATGTTCAGCAAGAATGAGAGGAAAGGCTGAGGTTCTGTTTGATATTTTCTTTATCCCAATCACACGCCCACCATGCAGTTTAAATACATTGCTTCCTGTTGCCCCCAGTCCCTGCAGAGGAGTTGGTGTCTGCATGTCCTGACCTAATGAGGATGGTGGGACAGTCCTGAGCAGTTGTGTGCCACCTCAGCAGTCACCAAGGTTACTTTGCCTTTCAATTTTGGGCCATGGAAAGAAGTAGAAAAACAAAGTGAAGTGTGATGGCTTATACAACTCTGCCAACTTTAACTTTATTTGTTTTCTGACAAAATAAGAGTGGTTTTGCTTGTGCAAATATTTGAGTCACCTCATTTAATATTTGCCTGTTTACTTTACAGCCTGAAGTGTCCCTGTACTAGAAAGGTGAGTTGTGGGTTTCTAAAATAAGTTCAACTTGTTTGAGAAAAGTGTTGTAGAGGAGAGTATTTCACTTACTGTCTTTTAGAACTGAGCTTGGAAAGTTTCCTGTGGTCTTCCTTATGCAAGGAATCCTACTGAAAATAATAATGGTTAGTATTTTAGAGAAGTCATGATGAGCTTAACCATGCTGCTCACTGGAGAGCAGTGCTAATGAGTATGGAGTGGCCCAGGTTGCCTGCAAAGACTTCTTTTGTTCTCCACTATGTTTCCAAAGGAAGTTTTTGAAGGAGATAGGAGGCCTGACTGGCAGGCTTGACTTCCCTTTTTGTCTCTTCTAGTGTGTAATTCCTTTTCCTTTTGCTGACAATTCTTTAACATCGTTGTAAAGTCTAATATATTAGGACAGATGCCACTATAATACTCCTGGAACTGAGAGAAAATTAGAAGTACAGAAGAAATGAACAGTGTTACAGATATTGAAAAAAGTGTCAGAGAGTGCTCTCTGCATCACCACCTACCTCTAAAACCGCTGATCCTCTGAGAGGTTCTCTCTGTCTATCACTATGGTCTGACACTACATGCTTCCACTTTTATTGTTTTGGGATTTCTGTGTTTTTCCAGCCATGTAATAGGAACTTGGGGAATCCTGCCCCAGATAGTTTCTCTCTTACATATGAGTTTTCACTAAATAGGTCCCCAAGATCTATTTGGGGTCCAGAAGTAATGAGGTGGGCTTTGTGTCCTTGGCAGGAGAAGGAGCTGGCTGCCCGTGGTGAGGCACTGTGTGTTGGGAAGCCAGGATCCCTGCTGGAAATCAGGGTGTAGGGGAGCTCCTCTCATCTTCATTCAAAGCCTGTAGGAGGTTTCTTTCCTGCACTCAGGAAAGACAGAAGCCTTTTGTAACTTTTCTACTGTGAGGTCTAACCAAAATCTCCTGAGTCTTAATAAAGGTTGCAGTCATCCTCAGTGAGGTTCAGTTTTGAAATAAAGGTTGGTGCATTTCAAAACGTTTGAGTTTTCCAGAGATGGGCTTTGCCTGAGCAAAGAGACATGGGGTCCATGAAAGACAGGGCATCATTTAGTGTTCATATCAAGGAGTGGTGGGATTTTTCCACACCACCTTAGAATCTGTTACGGTGGATTATGCCTTCAGAAAAACTAATTTATAATGTCTCAAGTAGAAAGTGGATCATAAGTGCTCTGTCTTTTTATACAAAGCCACTGCTGTCAGCCCATAAGGCAAATCCAGGGAGGCTTCTGTTTTCCATTTACCGTACTTTTCAATTGATTGGTCAGTGGTGTGTATCCTTTTTCAGTTTCTTTATTCCCTCTCTTTCAGACTTAGAATATCATTGCCTGAAATCCTGAGGGTAACATTATAGATTTCTTTTTATTTCACACAGAGACCTTTAAACACACAACATACCTGAATTGCCATCAAGCTTTAAATCAGTCTGGGTGTGTAACTCAAATCACAGATTGAATGCTATAATATTGCTTCTTTGCACAATTTAAAAGGTTGGACTTAAAAGGGAACAACCCTTTTCATAGGTGTGCATAATAAATATAGCATGACTAGAGATGTAAGACTGGGAGAATATTTTGATATGAGGTGTTATAACCAAGCTAGGTTTATAGTGAAATCAAAAAGTGTGAGAAGAAAGAAAAGCTCTGAAAAGCGAGGGGATCATGGAAAGGTATGGATAGAAAATAAAATAGGAGATTTTCAAAGCTGAAGTTTTGTAGCTAGAGAATTCTACCTGCCATCCAGTGTGGATATTTTTTGGGATAAATAAAATAGCAGTTGAGACTGTTGAAATGCATATATCAATCATCTGTAAGATAAAGTGGGGAAGATTGAAAGATTACAGAACAAAGGAGAGTGTAAGTAAAAGGAAGAAAATAAAAGAAGTCTGTGCGAAGGCTAAGATAAATAAGAGATTTTCTGAATACACAAGAAATGAGGTCACTGGAGAATGCAGCTGAGTTTGAGACATTGCAAAGGTAACCTACCTTTGGTTGAGAGAAATATATTTTTCAGATGTTAAATACTTGGAGTCAGTTTTCTCAATAAAGATAAAGATAATACAAAGAATAGGTACCGAAACAGAAAAAGGAGTTAAAATAGACTCTGAATGCTGACAAAGATTAGGACTTTAAAAATCAACCCAGAATTCTGGGAGAAACTGAAACACTGAGGAGGAGACATGAACATGCTGACCATGTTATTGGAAATAGTGCCTGGCTGGAAATGCCTGAAGACTTGAAGTATAGTCCTGGATGGTGAGTTCCTGGCAGATTTTAAGTCATGACAAGGGGTTTGGATAGTCTGTGGTTACAAGAGAATAGTTCTGTACACAGCAGTTTGCATTATCCTTGTGTACCACAGGCTTTTTTCAAGTTTGTAATAGAGAGAAGGGCACCAAAATGAGACCAAGGTGAGGTTGATGTGGAGGAGCAGTGGTGAGAGGCCACATCCTCACTCCATTTGAGTCAGGGTATTTAAACACAATCAACTGTACTTAGGAGAATAGGAAAGAAAAGGGAAAAAAAAAAAAAAAGAAAGAATGGCGAAAAGAGTCAGAGCATGGTGTGAAATGCAAATACAGAGGCTTCATGTAGTCTGATACTGGTGAGGCATGGCAGTATCATGGTAATGCTCAAAAGACTAGTCTCTGGTTTTAATTATCTTTTAAAAAAGTTATTGTACAATCAGAAAAGGTTCAAAACCACTGCTAGTGTGGTACAAGGGCAGAGAGACCTTAGTTATTTGTTAAAGTTAGAGAAAGCAGGTCTATATAACAGAGGAAATTAGGAGGTCATCTCATTGAGTGAGAGAGAATTCTGAAGGGAATAGGCAGGATAAATGCTACCAGGTTAGTTGAACTCTTTTGAGATGCAAATACAAAGGAGATGAACTAAGAGAAATCAATGGCCACTGTATTTATTTGGAATTCCTTACAGAAATTAGGAACAATTGCATATATAAAATATTTCACTAATGGCAGCAAGAGGAAGAAACAATTGAAAAAATAAAGGGTTAGTGCATTTAAGGTTTTAAAAACATAGACATTTAACATTAGCATTTACAGCAAGCTATTTTCATTGCAAATAATTATGCAAAATCTTTTTGCAAGGCATTGCTATTGTAATAAATAATAAAAGAAGGCAGAAAAATTACAAAATAGAAATTTTAATTTTGAGGTAGTTGTAACTCTGGTTATTGGAAATTTTCCTGCAGTGAATTCCCCAACAGCACAAGTAAATTGTGTGTGAAAGAGGGAGTAAGCACTACTTATACTTCTGTGTCTACCACTTACCCTATTTGAAAACATGTATAGCAGAAGGGATTGTGTCATCAGAGAAGATACTTGATTTTTGGGTTTGGTTGGGTTTTTCTGTTTTTGTTGTTTTTTTTTTTCTTTTTTTGTTGTTGGTTTGTTTTTTTTTTTAGCTAATTTAAATTTACATCTGTGTGGAGGAGTACACAAATGCACACCACAGCACACCACACACACACACACATATATATCTTTGTGTATTTATTTATTTATATGGTATCATAACCCAGAAATTTGCATGCTGTAGTTCTGAACTAAAATTGTGAGAGCCCTTCAGGGATCAGTGCTTCCTGAGAGCCTCCCTGTTAAACCAGGAGCTCCCCTCTTGCTTCTGCCATGGTCCTCTTCTGTAACAGAACACTTCATGGGAAAGTTCTAACTGAAATGAGGGGTAGAAGGGACGCATGAGTTTTTTTGCCAGAGACAAAAAAACTCCTGATCAAATGTAAAAATGCAGAATTCTGTCTGTACATGGACTAACAAGTGCTGTATTTTTTTATATTAGGACTCCATCAAAAGCTGAGCTGAAGCTGTAACATCCTGCCTGGAAATGGGAGCCTTTCCACCAGAGTGATGATGGATCCTCAGACTCACTCTATCAAATAGAAAACTTAATCTCCAGTAACTGAGGCTCAGGTGTGATGCAAGACCACTTCTATTCACCCAACGATGACCGCCTCTATAGAAACTGTCAGCAGAGGTCCCTATGGTCTGCTGAAACCTGCAGCTTCCCTTTCCTTCCGAGGATCTCACGGTGGGCATAAATGTAAGTTAACAGTAAAAGATGAAGCACGTTGGAGAGTGGAGTGTGTGATTGTGAAGGTGAATGAATATTGAACTGCTGTACATTGAAGCAGTTACCAACATTAATTACTCTGGATTTTAAGTATTAGAAGGGGAACAGGCACTATACATGTACTTCTAGGATGCGTGCCTGAGAAATTAACATATATCTGCATAACCCTAAAAAAACCCTATAGATTCAGAACCATTCCTGAAACTTGCCTAGTTTGCGTTTTGCTTCTCTAGGCACATAGAAAAGACAGGATTTTCCCTTCTTCTCAGGCAAAGTAGGTTCCAAAGTTGTTCAAATCCTGGGAATCCAGCCTGAAGAATGAAATATTCCTGAAAAGAGGGGGTATGCTGTCTGAAGAACAGATCTCTGCCAGGGCTGCCGCTCTTACAGGCACATCCAGGCTGGCTGTAAATAAGGTTGTTCAGGCAGTAATGTAGCCACAGTAGCTCAGAGCTGCACAGGGCACGCTGTTTACCCAGTTTTTCAGCCACGGAACAACATTCACATCTGTGAATGCACTGGAGACATACCCAGAATAAGAATGTGATTTATTCTTTCAATGTGAGAAGCAGCTATATGTTCAACAAAGGCTTTCCTTAGACTAATGGCCAAAGTAGGCCCCAGTGCAGCTTCTCTATAGACTGAGAAGAAAGGATTGTTTGTTGAGGCCCAACTGTCCCCAAAACCAGTCTGCTGAGTGGATTCTGTCATGTATGAGTTCTCTGCTCGCTTCATTGTCACGGGTGTTTCCGCAGGCCTGCCATGCACGGCATAACTGGGGAATTTACTGCAGCAGTTGCTGATAGAGCAAATAATTCAAAGTCCTGTCACAGCTTGGAAAGAACAGATGACTACTATAGAACAGGTTAATATATATAAGATATTGTTTACCAGTGGAATACAGGACAATGTGATTTTTCTGTAGACCCTCTCATTCTCAAGGAATGGCAAAGCATTTAATGAAGGAATGAGTTAGAGTTGTGGTTGTTCAGTCCAGAGCAATGGCTGGCTTAGCCTTTCAGAGCAAAATCATTACATGCTCAGCAGTAGCTTACAGAGCCATAGCCAGTAAGGGCTGTCATGCTGAGACAGGACACTGGCCCTGACACTCTCTTTGTCCCTCAAACTGTCTGTGGTATTGCTTACTCTCTCCTCAGATGGGTACCAGAGGAAGAAAGAAGGAAACTTTTCTCAATTCTGAGGTTTTCCCCAGTGCCAGTGCCAATAATTTTGAGCATGTGGTGCTTTTAATTGAGAATTGCAAGAACTGCAGTTGAGTGAGCCCTGGTTTTTGTGCAGGAACTATGTTTTTCAAAACTATTTTCTTTGTCAGCATGTGTCTCCTGTATTCTTGGGAAAAAAATATGCTCTCCTGCTCCAGTGTGGGTAGCTACCCTTCCTGAATTGGTGAAACAGCCAAGAAGTAAAACTACACCATTTGCTTCCCAGGAAGATGACTTCAGCTGAATTTCAAAGCCAGTTTACACATGTGCTTCATGTAAACTAATGCTCCTGAAAATTGCTGCTTTTTAAACCAAATTTATAATAGCACTCATTTTGGATGCTACTCATTTCAAGCCTTTTGAAGTACTGTTTTTATTTGCATATCTCTAGCACTGATTTTTGGATGTAACACTGATGTGTTCTTTGTCTTTCTTAGTATTTGGTTCAGGTTGTCATTACAGAAAAGATCACTCCTCCCAGCAGTGAGGTCTGTTTCACCCAGGTATTGCAAGGACATTCAAGGATGCGGTGCAGAGCAAATGGTTGTGCTTGCACAACCAGCTTGCATGTTAGAACTGCACATTAGCATGATTTTGGTGCTTGCACAATTTGCAGTAAACTTGGCTGGAACTGTATGGTAGAAGTCAGTGTTCTGAAATAAAGGTGATCAGCTGAAGAAGTGAGTGTAAGTCTGTGTGTAAGTCATGCTCTAAGCATGAGCCCTGTTAATGGATCCCCAGCTCTGCTCTCCCTTTTCCAACCTTTGCACATCATGCAGTGGTGAATCAGCACAGACCCACAGCACGTCTCTAGCCTGGGTATTTGGTGGAGCACATGTAGAGCCCCAGAGCAGGACAGAGATTGTGACTTCATGCTCCACAAATGCAGGATTTCTTCTCCTTGGGCTCAGCTTTCAGAACCTGTTTGTCATGCAGGTTTTCTCAGATGGGGCTTGTCATCCAGGGCCTCACAGCTCAGTGTTTACACACGTGAGTGCCCTGGTTTCAATCTGTGGGGACAAATGCAGATTGCTTGAGAAGATACTACCCCAAAGGTCTCTCATTCAGTCAAACACTTCAACATATCCCTTTCTTCAGCCATGTGGAGTATTTAGTTTTAATGATACACACATTTGGACAAAAGCACAAGCTGTTCATGAGACTGTGTGAGCAGAAGGAGAGGCTGTGTTGATCAGCTCTTTTTCTGCTGGAAATTATTCATTCAGGTCACCTTTTTACTGTAAAAGTTTGTGAGCAGGAGTGAGTCATGCCAAGAGCTTAAGGGGGTGGGGTGGCTCCACTGGATGCAGAATGGTGGAAGAAGGGTGAGAGGGTGGGGAGGAGAAGAGCCACTGCCCCCTCATGCTCTTGATCCTGGTCATGGTCCTGCATGAGGTGCCTTTCGCTGCTCTGGCTGCTGCTGCAGCCCAGGAGCTGCCTCCTGAGCACAAGACTGATTTTCCAGTGCCTCTCTGTGACTGCCTTGCCTCCTGTGCCCCCTGCTCTGGGGCTGTCTGGGTCCCTGGGCTGTGCCCATCACCCTGGGCACTACAGGTAGAGCTGCCCCATCCCCACTCCCATCAATGCGCTCTGGGCAGAAGAGGAACTTGCAGAGAAGAGGCTGTGATTGCTGGGAAGGGTGTTGTTGTACCTCAGCAGCTGGATGGATGTCATTGGAAGTGAGAGAAGGGGAAGAAAAACCACAAAACAAGTTTTGGAAAAATCTTTATCAAACAATACCTGTAGTGGGAACTGCTTTCAGTGAGATGCAGACGCATTTTCCTTTCATTTCTGCAACGGTTCCGAGCTGCTTCATTAATAACAGACTTGTTCGGGAGACTGACAAGATGGGAACCAGCACTGTAATTACACACTGCTCTTTTTGTGAGGACTGTCATGAAAACAACGCTGTGATCTCATTTTCTCCAAAGACAAGCAGGGAAACAAATTTCTAACACCTTGCCCTCCATTGCAGCTGGACACTGTTCCAGACTGACATGAATCAATTAAAAGTGAAAATGTAACCCCTAGAAACATTATTCAGTAAGCTTCATCCAAAAGAAAGCATTTCTACTTGTGTAATTAAAGGCTGAAAAAAAAAGTATATATTTTTGGCAGTAGTTGTGGAAGTAGTTTGCTTTTTTTTCAAAAGTCAGACTATCATAGCACAAACAATTAACAAAAGAAAAATATGTCCTTTTCCTGAGTTGGCTAATTAAGAACTTTCTCCCTCATCAATTCACTGAAAACCGAAGGAGACATTTCATGGCTTTTTAGCACCTGGAATGCCATATTTATTTTTCAGTTGAAAAACTGTATTGTGGTGAACTGCCATACATGCAGCTTACCTGGATTCTCTAAATAAAGCAGTGGTAATCTTTATCATTGCTCTCTTGACTTTGTTTCAACATTCCTTTTAATGCAAATTTCCTAATCTAACTTGTAAAACATTTAATATTTAGAATATACTCCTTTAAGATCCATCAAAAGAGGCAAAGCTGCACAACAATGCCTGGTGCTGGAGCATTGTGAGCCTGCTACAAAGGAATGAGGTGATTCTTTCTTTCAGGTCAGAAGGTCAGGCTTCACTGCATTAATTTTGCTGAGTCTCTTTGTTATTTATAACAAACAAGGTCATTTATTTTCATTTCCTTGTTTCTAATTGCATGCATCTCCTTTGGAGTACAAACTCGGTAAACAGGTGGCTGAAATGCTGGGGAAAATACTTGAAGCTGTTCCAGAAAAAGGGCATGTCCCACACTGGTAAAGCAATTTGATGAGTTAGAGATTTAGTCATAGAAGGATGTGCACCTGCTTGAAAGCAAACACACTTCTCTTTGGCACACACAGATACATGCAAATTAAAAGAGATTATTTCACTCTGAATGGTGGGTTGATATTTGATCAAATTTAACACTGTATATTTTAAATAAAGCCTTGGTGTATATTAGTGAAATACAATCTCTTTTCAGCTGCTTTTGATTTTTTTTCAACTTCTTTTTGAGTATTACAAATGAATGATATTTCTTCACTAGCTGAGCCTACAAAAAAAGAGTATGTCTCTGGAGGAGAACTTTATCAGGGATCTTTATGATGTGAACTACCTACATGCACTGAAAAAAAGTGGGATAATGAAAAGCTAGGATGTTTGACTGACAAGGAATAAACCAGATCTTAAATTTTTTATTCTAAAATGAATTTCCACAAATTAAAGGGCATTCATTGGAGTGATAGCAGTTGGTCTTTTTAATCCTGTAAACCCCACCGTTTCCAGGCAGCCCAAATGGAACTCCTAAATATATTCATGGGCAGCTTTTGCATAGGTAGTTATTGAATTTGCATTTCAAAATACTGGTCCCTAGGGCTAAATCTGTGGCCGCTTTGTCCTGAAAGATGAGATACACTATGGACTACCTTGATTTTAGGGGTATTTGAGAATATAGCAGGAATTGTCTGGCATGAGTGAGCTTCTCATGTTGGTGGTTGAGAACAAGTCCAGGGCTGAATCCATAAGGGAAACAGAGGGCGATTCCTTAGCAAGGCCCTCCAGCTCCCCAGAGAATGGGAGGCACCAAGCCCTGTGTCCACAGGCTCTGCACTGAGCTTTGGAGCTTAAGAAATGTCTCTAAGCAAGGGGAAAGCGTGGGAGGAAAGCTGGAGGGAAGGATGTGCCATCTCAAGAGACAACTGTTTTGTCTTTTCTAAAATTGGGCATAGAGGGGTTGTTTGGAGGAGGCTCTACAAGGGGCATGTATCCTCCTGCCTAAATTGTCCTTTTCTGCAGATTATTTCCAAAGAGTGGGGCAGGGAAGCCAATTTAGTTGTAAGAATAATGCTACAGCTTTCATTGTTTAGGATGCATGCTGCAGCCTTTCTATGAGAAGATTATTGTCCTGGACTTTTCTTTCCATGCATCTGAAAATATACTTTGTAATTTCAGGGAGACCATATCATTAAATGGTATGTTGGAAGAAAGAAAATATTTTGTATCTCTAAAATCGATAAAAATCCAAATCCTTTCTTTAGCCAAATATTTGTTTCTTGAATGTAATTATAAATGTCATTGTACATTCTTCCTGACTTCAATGCTTATCTTGAGGAGTTCAGTGAAAATAAATTGTTTTCATGAAAGCAGAGAAGCCATTTGATAAACACACTGTCTCAGAAAATTGTTCCTGAAGCAGAGGTCGTTCTCTCACTTTGAAAGAAAAAGAATATGTTTTAGAAAACAAACCAGGCAGCAGAAAAAAGCATTTTTTGTTTCAGACAATTCATTTTAAAAAGCAATGTGTAAATCACATGGAAAATTCCGCATTGATTATTTTGACTGCTGTAGAACCCTGGAATAAATGAAGTTGAAATAGACTTATATCAAAGAACATTGCATTTAGTAGCAAGTCGGAGTGTTATTTTACTACTGATTTTTTTTTTAGATTTGGTTTTGTGATCAGATGTTTTATTAAATATAAGCCTTCATGGTAATGGGGACTGATTCTGTAAGAACAGCATGGCACATACTGTTCATGAGCTTCAGGAAATAGTCTCAAGAACTGGAATCTGTCTTTTCAACACTGAAAGTCTGGCCCACTGAGGCATTATTAAAAAAAAAAAAAAAAAAAAGCTCAACTCTGTAAGTTGAGACAACTAAAGATAAGTCTTGAATGAAAGTACAGCAGTTCATTTTAGAGATGTTATTGTGGTCCCTAATTTTCAATCTGATGAATTTATGTATGTGTCTATTGCTAAGTCCCAAACTCTATTGTACAAGTATTTATAAAATAGTGCTTCATTTTTTTAATCCTCAGCTAGAATTATGCTGCTATTATTATCAGAGTCATTAATATGCTCTCAGAAGACTACATCATTAATTAGAAGACCTAAAGGATAACTAATGGGTCCTTTGGAAGACTACTCCCAGTTTTTGTATGGATCTGATCTATCCGAATAAAGTAGTATGTCTACAGCCCTATTAATTTTTTTTTAAATATCTTCACATTCCCTAGCATTGATCATTAATTATTTAATATTATAACTTGTGCTGGTAGATTGTGTGATATTAATGCCATGGTAAGTGACTGTAACATTTGAAAGGGACATGATGACAGCAGCATTTTTAAATAATTACTTTTGTTTTTAAGGCATGACTTCACATGAACATTGCTTTTACCTTGTACCTTGGCAGTGTCTCATCGAGTCCTTCACTGGCTTCCAAGAGATGACCAAAGGCCCATCCCTTCCACAGCAGCAACAAAGGATGTGCATTGTGGCACTGAGGGTGGACAGAGCCACCTCCCCAGCTCTGGGGACAGCCAGAGCACTGCTGCTCACCTTCTCCCCAGGGTCCCACACAGCTCTCAAGGCTAAGTGTGCTCTTGCACTGGGGATTGTTGAATTGACTCACAAAATCTCAGGAAGACGTTTCATTGATCTCTCCAGAAACATCCCCACATCTTTCTTTAGGTGCTTTATATTGCAGTGTGTGCACCTGAAATATATTAGAGGTCGTATGTGTATATTTCAAATCATTGCCTAAAGAACATTTGATGATTTTAAAACTGAAAAACATGCATGAGTGAATTTGTTGCAGATGCAAGGATTAAATGTAACCTTTCTCACCTGGAAAAACTCTTCAGTATATCTCACTAAGACTTTTCATTAAAATAATTCTTTCAGTAATTAGATTTGGTTCTACTGTAAAATGAAAGTTTCTGCCTATCACATTCTCTAGACTAACAGAGAAACTCAAAAATGAATTTGGATTGCTCATGGTGAGCATATTTTTCTTTCTGTAGACATTGTCCTTGTAAATTCCCTGTAAAAAGTAGATGCCAGTAGCTTTTTTTTCTGCCTCATGATAGTTCCAGCAGTTTAAATTCAACAAATGTATAATTGTGGAGAGAGCTGGAGGAGAAAACCAGAAACATACCACACAGCTTTACATCAACAGATGATATAAATTGATGATATATACGTGTAATTATATATATATATCTATGTATATATATATATGTGTATATATGTATATATAACCATATACAGCATCATCTCTAACCAAGTTTTCCTGTCTTGCTTTAAAATGGCATCCCTGGAAGAGAGGAATACACTGCAATAATTTCTTACTTTCAGTTAAAACTTTTATTCTTTAATGCTAATCTAGAAGTAACACTGTTCCAGTCATTGTTCTCCTAAAGAAGTGAATTTTTATATTACTGGACAGTTCCTTTACTGTTTTCAGTGCTGCAATCAGCTTGTTTTTCAACGTGGTCTTTATCTCCCAAATAACTGTGTACTAGTATGTGAGGATACTGTAACACTGCAGTCAATAGCAACAGGATATTCCCTCTGCCAAAAAGTAATCCTATATTGTCCATTACACACAGGTTATTTTGGAAAGTTATGGAATACTTTCCTTAAAGCAGCAGAAACCTTTTTACTGTAACATTGTTCAACAGTATTAATGGTTGTCTCTGCTCTCTAAACAACTAAAATATCTGGTTTTCTGCTAGAATATTATTTGAAATATTGTATGTAATTTGAGGTGGTAAAATACTTCAGGTAAAGTAAGAGACTTCAGCAATCCACAGAAATATCAAATCTTTGGAAAGTTTACTTTTTTTTTTTAATTCACTGTTTCATGAAGTAATTTCCTGATTTAGGCCTGAAAAAAAATTTGCAAGCCAAAAACTTGCAGTTTTTGTGATTTTTTTTCCCTTGCAAAAAGCCATACTTGTCTTTTGAAACAATCATTTGTATTTTAAAGGAATTAGTATAGTTTTTTAAATAATCCTTTGATCTGCAGTTCTCTAGTTCTGGCAACTGAGACAACGAGAAGGTAAATTATCATCTGGCAGGCAAGCACTAAACTCCTGCTCCCCCAGTTGTTTGGCTTCTCCAATCTGCTGGCTGATATTCCCTTCTTTAGTGCAGGAAACACAGTCAGTGACTAATGAGTGTTTATTGATCTCTGCTTGATATACTTGCTAAGAGATGTAGGTACCAATGAATATTTGATCTGACTTAATGTTAAGAATAAAAGTATTTTCTTTATGGCCTCACTTATACAGGATATTCATGCATGTGTGATCACTTCTGAACACCATCTGACTCTACCACCTAAAGAGAAGAGGACTTCAGTGAGATAAGCTCTAATGAATTAATATGCTATTAATTGTACTTTTTCTTAGCCAGAAGTTAGTAGTGTAGTTGTTGCTTTGAAGGATAAGTCAAAATATTATTGATTCTCAGCAGCTGTACTTGATAAGTAGAATATAGGTCTAATTCAAAGCCCATTGCAGTCAATTAAAGGGAATTTCTATTGATTCAAGGGTTTTAGACTCTCTTCTAAACCAGACCTGCTTGGTGCTGCCTTTTTTTCCTCCTTCTGTATTCCACCCTTTTTGTTTCGTGCCCATCCATCCTCTGCATGTGCTCAGGGGGGAAGGGGCTAAGGCAGTCTTACCAGGTGACAGCAGAGATGTATTCCTCCCTTTCCTCTTGTTCCTCCCACTTCTTAGAGAAGCCAAGACACAGTGCAGGCGACTGGAGGAATAGTGGGTCCTAGGATGCTGAATATTTACCCTTCTCTCTCCCTTTTCTTACTCTTTCTCCCTCTTTCTTCCACCTTCCTCTTAAAACTGAACCAAAAATTTCCAGTAAGCACCTTGTTGTGTCTTGTAGGTTAAAGTTTGCCAAGTTAAAGTTTGTGAAGTGCCTTACTTCATCTGGATGTTTTAAAATTTTCCAAGTACCTTATTCTACCTAAGAGTTCTAAAGTTTGTGGGTAACAGTTGTTTTTGAACCTCCTGAGAATTTGGGTGTTTCTCCCACACACTGCCCAGGATAAATCCAACTACCTTCCCCTAAGCCTGTGGAGAGGGCTGGGGCAATGGGCGTGGGACCCTGCAGTGTGGAAGTGAACATCAGGTGTTTTTAATGCTGACTCTGCACTGTAGGACTGGAGCAGAGAGTTTCAGTCCAGCCTTGGCTCGTTCCATCCCTTCTCCCTCATTTTCCTGCCCCTCCCATGCTCACTGTCTTTGCCAGTGGGAGGGAATTGTGTAGTCAGAGACAGGGGGGTTGCTGAGGTGTGGTGCTTGTGGAGGACTTGGCTGCCTACCTGAGAATTTGGGTGTTAAGAGATCTGGTCTGTTTGCTCTTACCTCTGAGGTTCCTTTCTGACCCTGTGGTTTGCTGGAGTAAATTCCACTGCCTTTGTTACTGAGCCTCAGATAACTATTTCCATGTTACTGAACTGACACAGGGTTTGCAAAGGCTGTAATGATACAAAGTTTGGCCTGGTACAGAAAAAAAAAAAGAAAAAAGAAAGAAACAAACAAAACCCAAACCAAACAAAATCAAACAAAAACCCAAAACCCCAAACAAACAAACAAACAAAAAAACCCAACAAAAAACCCCCAAATGTTGCAAGGCTTGTGTGGGAATCAGGCAGGCTTGGAACATTCATATTTACCTGTGCAAGTTGAAAGGTTTTTGGGCAGCAGTGAGAATTTGTGCAGGCACACTTTCAAGTCTGTATATGACTGATTCACTCAATACAATTTCTGTTCTTACATCAGAAAAGCAGTTTGAGTGTTCTTAATGGCTTTTAAAATTGAATTGTGATGATGAGTCAGAAGAAAGTATAGCTGAAGATGGAACAGAGTCACCATTTGTGCGTTGCTTCCTGAATCATAATTGTTGGCATCAGTAGGCATACATTCAAACCTTTATGAAACAAGGCTTTTTGAAAAGTTTCTTTGAAATTGAGGCTACCCACGACCAGGTAAATTACTGGAGTACTCCCCTTACTGTAGATAGATACTTGCTTTTATTAAACCAGCAGGGAAAAAAGAATACTTACTCAAAATTGCAAATACTTCATACTTCCATCTACTCTGAAAGAAAAAAAAAAGTAGAATTTCAAAGCCATAGTTTTACCAAAGGATCTTTAAGAGAATGGCTGGAGAGAAGAATTTGTTGGACTTCTTTCAAGCATCATGTACAGAAGGTTATAAATATTTTGGCTCATTTTCCATCTTTAAGGTACTCCTGAGATAAATGCATTGTAATAAAAAACACATAATGATGTCATGTACATGGATTAAAAGTAGAGCAGAGATTACTCAAGTTTACTTATTTAATAAACTACATTGAAGAGGTGTTGAGAAACAAAAACACACACTTGCCTAATTCTTTAGTTTGTACAATTCTATCTGGTACAGTATCACATAAACCATAATATTTTATTTAAAAAGAAAAATAAATTAGCATATATATCCCAGTTTCTCTTCTGTTTTTCTTTAGATCATTTTCGATCACTTATTCATTTCACTGCAGTTGTACTAGTTCTGCGACTTACTTTTTGCATTAGGTAGAGATGAAAACGGTAGATTATAGCCAGGAATTGGAATTCTTTTTTTGTTGAAAATATTGAAGTTCTGTTTTAGTTTCATAATAGTATAAACAGACAGTATTTCAAAACTTTTCACCAAATAATACTTTGGGGGTGTTTTGCTTAGCTTAGATGTAACTACATTTTTATTTTTTTTTATATGCTGACTTGAGTCTGTTTTGATTTTACATTAACTTTCTGAGCCAGTGATGTGAAAATGGAGTATTTTGAGGTATTACAGGTTGTGCCTGTTCTCTTACTTTCATAAGGAACCGTGCCGGAACCAGCAGAATACCCGAAATCATCGCTGCTGACATCACCATCCCTTGCTCATCTCCTGACCCCAAGTCTCCTACCCAGGGGCAGGAGGTGCCGGTGCCCCGGCGCACCTGCTGTGCCTCCCAGCTGCAGCTCCTGTTCCTGGCCTGCAGCAGAGGCTGCTGCTCAAGCAGGGGGCCAGGAGAGGTGAGCCGGGCTGCGCTGCCAGGCAGCAGCTGTGCCCAAGGCCATGGACCTCACAGGTCTGCAGCCTCGCAGTGCCTGCCTGCAGTGCAGCAACACGACCAGAGCCAGACTTGGAACCACTGGCTGTTCATTCCTCACTCATGTGGCCTTCCTCTGAATTCAATGGAAATAAGCTTTCAGAGTTCAATAGAAGTGTAGAGACCCAGAGCTAGGCAGTGGGAAATAGTTCTGTTCATGTAGCAGAGCAGTCCAGAACTTGAGGGCAACGATCTGTTCCTGTACCTGAGAATCTGCTTAATCTAACATGTGCACTTGGGTAAAATTCTATGACTTTCAGCCTCAGTTGAAAGGTGTTTGCTGTGCCTGTACACTACCACTTTGCCATCACTGTGTTGAAGAAATGCTCTAATGTGATGTTGCTTTCTGAAACAGTTTCATTGTCTTTTTCTGAACAATTTGTTTCTCTCAGGAGCATAAGTAATTTTTTGCCATAGATATGGGGCGTGCCTGTGTGAATACTCTGTGCTGTATGTGCCTTAACAATTTCTCTTCTAGCCACAGAGTACATTTTGCAGTGTTTTTCCTTCAGTTAAAAACGGTTGTCACAATGAATATTAAATTGGATTAGGTATTTGACAGTTATCTTTGCTATCAAGGCATTTACCCATTCATACACAGTTTTCTAGAAAGTTAAATTCTGAATAATCTATGGAAATACTAATATGTATCTGTGCTATGTTTAATTCTGCTCTTAGTGCAAAATACCATGCTAGAGATCTTTGCTTCAAAGTGTGATACTTCAGAGTCAATATCCTGAAAAAGGGTGATCTGGCATATCCTATGCAACCAGGAGCTACTTGTGCCACCACAAATATTGAACATAAGATTTCTAGGAATGGAGTTGGGAAGATGTTCCTTTCTACATGATGCAGCTATTGACTGTTTTACAGTTTGCTCCTGATGTTTTTAGACAGTGAAGAATCATGCCTGGAGATGAAGTATGGGGCACTAAGCTCCTGAGGCAGACATCAGAAGTGGGGCTGAGGAAGGGCCCAGGATGTCTGTCCTTCAGAGAAGGTCTTGCTGCTGTTGCACAGTTAAGCCTTGTATATTTATGTTATCATTGCTAATTTTGCAGCCGAACGGAGCAAACTCGATCTGGGGCGTACTTTCAGCTGCCTGAGAACTGCCCAGGAACCCGCCCTAGACCCAAAGGGCAATTCTCTCCCTGTCACGGAAGCCTTGAGTCCAGGGCATTTCCATCCTTCTGCCTTGCACCTTGTCAGCAGGGCTCCAGTCGTGAGGTTAAATGGCCTTGTGCTGCTTTAGTTTTCTCCAAAAGTTCTGGAGCAGATTTTCGGGTCAGCAAAGCTCCGTGCAAGGGAGCAGATACGGCTGGGCTGTGCCTACGATTGACAAAACAAATTTGGGTTATTAGCAGGTTGCTTTGACTCGTCACCCGGAGACTTTGAGAGTGTGAGGAGGTTTCTATAAGTGAAGCAGTCTACTGTGGTTTAAAGTCCTGTTCTTGACAGCACGTTATAAGAATCTCGTTTCTTCTGCTACCAACCTGACGCAGCAAGGCAGCGGTGTGAATCGATACAGTGCATTATCCA